>PVIJ01005123.1:78199-97658 GCA_004024925.1 Scalopus aquaticus
GGGTGGGGGGGGGGGGGGGGGGGGGGGTCGGCTGAGAGGGCACTGGGTGAGCAATACTGTGACGGGGCTGCCCTGGCAGCCTCAGGAAGCCCATCTCAGAGAGATCCAGGAGCAGATGGCCAAAAAAGAAAGACAGGACAGTGGTGGGGGCAGGGAGTGGGACGGTTGACCGGAGGGTGTAAGACAAGAATGGAAACAACTGGTTCTGGTCTCTAGCAGGGCTGCTACTAAGAAGCCAGTGGACAGGGCAGGGCTGGGGCAAGGGAGAGGGGGACGGGGGCTCCCCCAGGCTGGAGGAAGAGCCTTACTTCTGGCAGCTGCTGACACAGCCACCGTAACTGGGCTTACCCAGGCACTGCCTCTTGCCTTTGTGCATGTCCAAAAGCCCACTTTGGCCTTCCGTAATACCAAGCACAGGGAACCCCATCTAACATTCTCATTCTCTCTCTCTCTCTCTCTCTCTCCACACACACACACACACACACACACACACACACGCACGTGCAACTAAAATAATGACCCCCAAGCAGGGATCCTCATTCATACATTGGGTTGGGGTACTGACTTTTTTTTTCCCCGTTTCATTTTGGGTGTTCTGCCAACCCTACCATTCCCCCCTGCCCAAGGGCCAAAAAAAAAAAAAAAAAAAAAAAACCCAACAATTCTTTCCATAAGCTATTTCTCAAAGAACAAAACAAAGCCGAACATAAACAAGAACGACAAGATGGGGGGAGAAAAACAACCAAAGAGTTCGCATGAAAAGCAAGCACTCAGGAGGAAAACATTAGCAGCAAAGTAGTTTGGACTGGGCCCGCTCGGCTTGCGCTCCGTCCGCTCCCCACGCGGCTACCGGCTGTTGAAGATGACCTCCAGCCAGCACGGGCAGCTGCTGATGAACTGGCGGGTGTAGCACTGGCCCCAGCCCTTCACGAAGCTGATCTGCACGGTGAAGCCAGTCCACGGCTGCTGCATGAACTCGTGGTCGTTGGGCCGCTGCAGGCTGTACGCCTTCTCGTAGTCAAAAGCCTTGATGGAGAAACCGGGGAACACTTTGTGTACCAACAGCGTCCTGGAGTCCGGGTTGTCCAGTGTGGCTGACTTGATGAAGATGGGGTAACTGCTGCGGTTGTACACCCACACGCCGTCCACTTCCCGCGTCAGCTGGATGCCGCAGCCAATTTTGCTCCGCACTTTCTGCACCAGCTGACTCTTGTTGTCCGAATTGAGCTGTCCGAGGCAAAAGCCATTCCCCTGAGGTAGATCATAGAAGATGTCCAGGGAGGGCTCCTGGACACAGTAGAGCCTCCCTACTCTCGTCTTCTCCTCCCAGTATGCCACCACGCACCAGTGTGACCGATCCCCAGGCTCCAGAAGAAGTTGGGAATCTACAAAACACAACAGTAGGTGATGTTGGTGGGGGTGGGGACAGGCATTTTCCTTTCCCTCCCGGAATCAAGACACACATACACATGCCACCCCCGGCTCAAGATGGGCGGCGGTGATGTTGGTGCCAGAGGCGCTGCACACCCTCCACCCGGCCACCGGGAGCCGGAGACCCTGATCCTTTACCAGTAAGTATACCTCCACGCCCCCACCTTCGGGACCCAGGGCACCAGCCACGTGCCCACCTAGCCAAAGGAAGTGCCATCCCCACAGAGCTCAGAAGCCAGAAGGGCCCTGAGTAACTTGGTTGGTCCCACTGTTCGGTCTAGAAAAGGCCTTTATAGATAGCCTGGCGCTAGTTTTCCAATTGGATGGAACCTCGAAGGCTAGCTGTTCCGTGGAGCCTCCCTGGTCATTCTCTGTGAAAACCAGGACCAGAGAGTGTGCTGCATGAACCCCAGGGACAGCCAGCCTCAGAGGCGGGGCCTCCAGGCTCCAGGCCCACCTACTACTATGTGGTCTCTGAGCCAGTCACCCAATTCTCAGATCAGTGTCTTGGTCACCGGGGAGTGTATTTTGGGAAAGTAAAGTAAAGACAGTTTGGGGCAAAAACATGGATTTTCCCAATAGAAAAACAACTCAATGTGGTTGTCTGCAGCCGCTCTGTACACAAAGGGCAAATTCATGTCAATGCCAAATCACAACACACAGGTCGGTGCTGACCCAGACTCCCTTAATGAAGCTCCCGCAGTTCAGACAGATTCCATGTCTCAAATGGGGCCCACCATCCCTGCAGTGCCCTCCTCTGCCCTTCCTCCCCAGAAGCAACTGGACTTGGGGCCCTGCCTCCCTCCTCCCTCCCTCCCCTCCCATCAGCGAGACCTGGGCGATTTTATGAGGTGATTGTCCTACACCTGGGTCTGAAGGTCTTTAAAGGGGAATCCTTATGGCTTGGAGAGGGAGCCCCAGCAGCTGGCATTCTGATTCCTCCTTAAGCAGGAGCCAGAGGGGCAGGCCTCAGAGTGGGAACCATAAATCTCCCCAGCCCGGCCAGGCTGCAGGAACGGAACGCTGTGGTTTGTGGTGGCAGGGCGGAGACCGGAAGTCTTGTATTTGTTAACAAAAATGGGGAAAGGCAAAGGGGGGCAGGGGGAGCCAGGCAGCAGAGAGGCCTCATCCAGCCCTCCCTTGCAACCCTTGTTTCTCACTGCTTGGAGCAGCATGAAGGTAGAGATCGCTGAGGTGCTTTCTGGTTTATTTGGCCTTTTTGATTTTGGAACCACTGGGTTAAAAAGGTCTGTGGTGATGGGTTATACAGTGTAGTGGCAAGGGCAGAGGAGTGCTGAGGGGCGAGGGGCCCTGCCCTGCTGCCCCAGCAGGCTGGGTAAGCCAGTGCAGCTCAGCACACCAACTCCTCCAGCGTTGCAGGCATGTTAGGACCTGGAAGCCAGTCAGCTCCATTAACTTTTTTTTAAGCAGCAGCCAGTCTTGCATGGAGGTGTCCCATGAATAAGCCTGCACAAATGTGAAACTGTGACCCAACAAAAGTGGGAGTCTCCTGCAAACACCCTGACTGGCTTTCTCAAATGCCTGCCAGACAGCTACACAAAATGGGGAAGCTGGGGGCTAATTCCTTTCCCTCAGTCTCCACCCCTCCGAAAATCAACACCAGAAAACTAGCCTATCACCCTCCCCCCCTCCACACACAACACACTCGCATCTATAAAATCCAGGCGTGCGCCTGTGAGTGTAAGCACACGTACGAGTGTGTGTGTACGAGCGCGCACCCTGGAACATATGGAAAAACAAGAGCCCGACTAGGCTCCAAGCAGAAGGTGACTCATCAGGCATTAACTTGTTTCTGCAAAGTATCCATCAACTGCTAATAAACTCGTGAGCTTTGGCAATCTTTGAACTTTCTTGCCGAGGGAGTTCAGCTCTGAAGGCTACACCGGAGACCCACAACATCCACGTAAATAAGAACACTCTGGCATGCACACATTTGCTGGGGAGGAGAAAGTCTGATTCTGGAAGGCACAGAGCATCTGCCCGGCCCATTTGGGGGAGGAGGGTGTTTTGAAACGTAAGAATCTCTTGCTTATTATCCGGACTAGGGACAACAAACCCAGCCAGGAAAGGAAGACTCCAGGGCATTGCTGGAAAGGACCTTCAGGAGACCCTGAGGGACCCTCACAATACTTTGTTTCAGAGTCTGGCCCCCTGAAACCTGGCACCACTGCAGGGAGGAGGAGGAGAGGGAGGAGGAGGAGGAGGAGGAGCGGGTGGGGTGGGGCCTGGGATCGAGTTGCCCCCATGCCAGGCCCACAGGCAAGGGGTGGGGGCCTAGTCTGCCTGGCGGGCCTCTGGGGGCAGAGGAAGCTGGGCGGGGACTGGGGCCCCAGGTCGTGTGGGGGGAGTGGGGGGAAGCGTTCTGGCGGGTTTCTCTTTCATCTGTGCAGCCTGCCAATCCACCCAGCAATTTGCTGCCAGACATCCCCTGGAAAAAGCCTTTGCTGTTGAGGTTAATGGCCCAGCCCAGATAGACAGCAGTGTGTGGGTGTCCCTGTGTGCATGAAGACCCACTCGGTGCCTAACTTGCTGCCACAGGACCCCTGCCTGCTCCTCCCCACCCCTCCAGGTGGCCCCACTGGTACCTGATAACACAGCCCCACAACCCTCGCTGGCTATAGACTAATTCTGAGCACAGAAGCATTCTCTCCAGCAAAACCACAGAGCAAGAGCGGAAGGCCCCCGTAACAGGTCACACTTCTGGGGGCCCCCGCAACATTTAGAGTCCCCCTTCTTTGCCCTGAATTACCCTTCATGTGGACTCACTTCTAGGAAGTGCCAGCATCACCTTCAGAGCAACACAGTTCCCTGAATTGGGCTGAGCCCACAAGTGGCTCCCGACAAAGATCTGTGCAAATGCTGAGCTCCTGGAGGCCCCCAGCCCGGTGGGAGCATCTCACTCAGAAGCTTCCCTGTTGGAAGGACTAGGATAGACTCTCGGAAGCCCACCTTTGCCTTCTCATGGGTGCTGACACTTAACTCTAGAGGCAAAACTCGCAGTCCCTGAGTAAATTCCCTCCATTTTATAACCTTTCAGGTATTTCCAAATACTTCTCCTCCCCCCAACACTCCTTCAGAAAACTGTACAGGGGCTTGTTTTAAAACTGTATTTGTGCATTTTAAAGCATCCAAAAGAAAAGCTGTGTTGTAAAAAGCCAACTAATCAGATGCCTGCTCACAATTTTTTCTTTTTATTACAGTTTAGGGAATTTTTGGAGCAACCCCAGAAAAATGCTGAATCGGCCTAAAATTCTTTTAAGGTTGTCTTCCACCCCCCTTCCCCATTTCCCTTAAAGCATAAAATCTCCCCTTTAAAGGGAAAGGGGAGGCGGTGGGTGTTGAGAAGGGGAAGGATTTCGCCTGTGTTTGCACTTGTATTAGGGAAGACCACTTAACTAGGAGCTCCATGCCTCTTACAAAGAGTTATTTAATTACCCTGGTCATGAATGAACAGACCAGACCCTTCTAGAACACCAGAGGCTCATGAATGAATCTCAAACCCAGGGTGTCTCAAAGGCACAGGGTGACCAGACCTTGAGGCCACATTTTAAGTGAGGAATGTTCCCCTCGATATTTTTATTTGAAGGTGTGGGGAGAGCGAATGGAGAAAGGAACAAGCCAAATTCAGTGACTCCATGGTATGAAGGGAACCATGAGATGAGAGGCAGAGTTGGTCTGAAAATACCCAGCGGGGTTCGGAGACAGTAGGGGTCTAGTTGTGTCCACACTCAAAGGTGGTGCTGACAGGGACACCGGAGTCCCCAAGATCCTGAGCTATCAAGACAGGGACATACTTGCGCAAGGAAGCCAGCACATCAGCTGGCACCCACTGTTCCATGTATCCCATCATCAGGGCACATGAGGACCAGGGTAAATGGTAAGGAGGGGGTCTCAACCCGCTCTCATCTTTCCAAGGCACTAGATTATGAAGAACTATTTCTCTGCCAAGATAAAACAGCAGGGCAGGCCCGCAAGTCCCCTCACCAAAAGTCCAGCAAAGCAGAAGGCTGCAGATGGGTAATCAGGATCCAGGGGGGCCAGGCAGGCCTCAGAGGCTGAGAGGGCAACCGAAGGGCACACATGTAGCCACAGAAATTAAACCCAGCAACCCTGGAATAAAGATATCACCACCCCTTGCCAGCAGCAGGTCAGGGTACTCCGTCCCCAGGACTCAGGTGCCACCAAGGGTTGCCTCATCCTGACCTTCATCAGACATCTCAAAGGTTAACAGCAACTGCCAGCCCTGCTCCCCACCCTGGACAGGAAGGACACTTGCTGTCCTGAAAATGACCGGCTCACTTCAGGGACAGGACTGAGAGATTGGTGGCCCACCGCCAATCCATTCTACCTATTCTCACCGCCAAAACTGGCAAAACAAACTAGGCCCCTTGGGTTTTTTTTCTTTTTAAGAGGCAACTGAGTAAAGTAAACACAACAATTTGCTGAGGGGTTGGGGTTCAGTGTGGGTTCTGGGGTCAGCTCCAAGATGCTCTGTTTATAACCTCTAGCCAGAACACAAAAGGTTGTGCCCGGGCTCCCTCTGATTCCTAAGGCAGCATGGACAACTCTGGGGTTTAAAGCAAACTACCGCAGGGGTTAAAAGAAACAATCCAGATTAATCCTCGGTTACCCAGAAAACCCTCAGGTCCAACTGGTCCTTTACCAAATGGATCAGAGAATGAACTCTGGCTGTAGGGGGCCAGAATGGGACTGCTGGGTGTTTCTCATGTTTCTGCAATGCATTAGCTCCACTGGGTGTCTGGGTTGCAAGCCTTCTTCAAAAGTGAGGGTGCTTCCTTAAGATTCCTGGGCCCAACCAGCTGAGCGCCCCCCATCTCATTCCTTGGGGACTTCCAGCTGAGGTACTTAACCCCACACCTCCGCCCTGAGCACTGAGTCAGAAACCCAGGTTCAGATCTACCTCCATGGAAGCTTGGCAGTGACTTCTGCTCAAGCCATTGGGCTCTTAGGACAATCTGATACTAAAGTAACCAGGGCAGGCTGATAGCTACACCCCAGTTCCTTCTTTCGTGTTCTCAAAATGTTTGGAAAATGAGGACCATGCTTCCCCTGTGCTCCCTTCAGCTCCCAACCTTAAGTGGGTGAACAGTTCTGGGCAATGCCTACCCCGAGAAGCTTTACTCTACACAGACCCTGTTGTAATGGGCTCATAAGAACCATAAGAGGTGGGATACTGTTATAACTATCCCTATGTCAAAGAAGGGAAACCAAGACACACATTACTTCCCAAAGAGCAGAGCTAGGATTCAAGGCCAGAACGTGAGCGGGTGTGAGCTGTGAGTGGGCACCATCTTGGGCCTCTAAAGTCACCAAACCCAACCAAGGATTCTTCTCCAACTGCCAAGGGGGAAAACAAGTGTCCTTCAGAACGAACTTTGGAAATGCTATTCCTACTTCAAGGCTGAGCGTGGGGTCCACTGGTAAGCAGGGAGTGAAACAGCTTCTTCACAAGCAAGCTGCTGTGACCTTGGCCAAGTGGCTAGCCCTCTGAAGTCTCAGTCTGCTCTGTCCCTCCTACTATGAAGGGCACTAGGACAGAGTGGCCCCGTGGGTCCCTTCTGGCTCAAGTGTCTGGCTACACTCTGTGATTCACAAATATGCCCCATCAGTGCTCAGCAACGCTGCTTCCATTTATTTTTACTACCTTTGAGAGTGCAAGAAAATCACTTTGGGGAGCAGGGCACATTTTTGCATTTAATTTGCAACAGTAAAACAAAACAAAATCAAAAGGGAAAGGATTCCAAATCCGATTTTGCTGTGTCCATTACTAAACACTTTCCCTCTTTTAATTTCAGAGTTACACCCCAGAATTCCTCCTACTTTGTCATTCATGTGCACTCAGAAAAAGGTCAGTCCCCAGGACCTGGTCACCATCGGATTTCCAGTGTTACCCAGGCTTGACGCCCTGAAGTTGCTCACCCATCACCACCCACCTCCTGTGAACTCTCCCAAGCTGACATATTTGGCAGATCCTGCTAGTCTAGAAGATTGATTCGTGACTGTGCCTTACAGACAAATTATGATGAGTAATCAGTTATGAGAGTTAAAATATATTCCCCTGCTTCTTAAATGGGCCCTATCACCACTTTCCAAAGCCCCTCCAACATCCAAGTCTGAAGCCCCCAGTCTGGTGGTTCCTCTGTAGAGCAGTATTTTGACATCAGAGGATAATATAATTGAGGGGAGCGCCCGGCAGGGGAGGGAAGCCACACAAATAAAAAGTCTGTCTCGCCAGTCCGGCTGACGCGGCTTCCTGTGCCCCAGCCTTCAGCCATGCAAATTATAGCGTGTACCCGAATGCCTGCCTTCTGAGGAGGCCAGCTCTGCCTGGCTGTGCGAGGCCTCAAGGAAGGGTGGGGACTCCCAGCCCAGCCAACTCCATTCATAATATTTACAGTAAATGGGCCTCGCTGCCTGTTGTTTCGTGGGCACGGTCCAGCCTCATCCTTTCCAAGTTCAAATTTCAAGACTCCTCTACTCCACAGTGTACCAAAGTCCCCATTGTTACCCCCAAATCACTGAGGAGCTGTCTTCAAAAAGGGGGTTCACACACTCATCCACACAGAGCCTCCCAGACAGGCCTGCCTGCCCGCTGGGTCAAACCCTGGCCACTCCCAGAAAAACAACACTGGCCTCATCTCCCCACCTTCTACCAGGAGAGACACCGGAGATTTCCCCCAGCTCCACACATGGATTCCTAACTGGGTAAGTGCACACACTCCACACCCAAATCCAACAGGAGACCCTTCCCTTAAACCACCAAGAAGACCTTCATTATCTTCGTTTCATTGACCACTTTTAAGTATGGTTGGTTACATGGTAAAAGCTCAGTAAGAATCTTAGAATAAAAAGGGATGCATTCAAGCAGGCAATTTTCTGAAAGGACACAAACCTCAGAGTACAGGGCAGTTTTTGTCTGATTCTGCAGGTCTGGGGGCTCTGCGTGGAGCTGCTTTTGCTGTGAACCACATTTTAATAAAGCCCCCCAGCACGCTGACCTCCAGGTCCCTGAAAGTTATTTCAGGACCAAGAGGCAGGTCCTGCCCCGGCCCATCCCCCACACAGCTCCAACTCCACTCTAGTTTTTCTAGAGGTGAAGAAAACCATCAAAAGATGTGGAAAAATACAGTGAGAAACAAAAGTCCTTTTCATCCTTCCCCTCCCCCCGCTCCCCTTGTTCCATAACAATTATGAAAACTGTTGGATGGGCTGGCATTTTGAACATTTACTGCATTCCGGCCAATAAATTCCAAAGCAGGATCTGATGGAAAAGCCTCCCTTCTCTGGGTAGCTCTCCTGGCTCCCCGCCTTCCCCCTTCTTCCCCCCACCCCACTCCCAGCCCTCATTCCTTCCCTTTCTTTACAACCCAACACCAGGGCCTGGCCAGGCCAGGGCCACACTGTGCTTACAGGGAAAAACAACAGTTCGACAGACTGGAGACAGTGTGCAGACTGGAAAAGTTAATCATTACTTCTGTCTGCCTCCGTAATCTAATCTCTCTGGCTTTGACACACTCGCTGTTCAGCCACCCCAGCCCTTTCACCCCCAAAGCACCCAGGACCTACTTACTATATGAGGCCCCATCTCCAGAGCCCTATGGCCTCTAAACTCCAGTGAGGAGGCCAAGCAGAATGAAAGTTCCCCCACCCTGGTCTGCTATGACCAGGCCCCCAGAGTCCAGCACAAATTGCCAGGCTGCTCTGAGCTGCGTGCCCCCATTTCGAGGACTCAGGTCTCACATAAATGTGTTCCAGTCTGGCTTGTATTATGCGGAGAGCTAGGCTGCCCCACCTCCACCACCCCCACTCACTGCCCAAGGACAGACTCAGTGCCCCCACAATGGCCTTTTCTTCACTCCCCCTGCCCCAGAGTTAGCCCCAGCCCACCCAGCTGCATCCAGGAATATGACAGTGCCCCTACCCCCAAGATTATCTATGCACACACACAGGTAAAGGTGGCCCTGCCAGAGGGCCAGTGCCTCAAAAAATCTAACACTGAATTTTCACAGGATTCAGCAATCCCACTCACTGCTAAGTATACATCACCCCCAAAATGACAGAGGGTCTTGAAGAGATTATTTGTATGCCCAAATTCACGGCGGCATTGTTCACAACAGCTAAAAGGTGGAAGCAACCCAACTGTGGTGGAAGAATGAATGGAAAAACAAACCTGCATTCATACACATTTTAACGAGGAAATTCTGGGCCTCCCTGGTGGCATGCAAGGAGACGTATCTCAGCACTATGAAGCTATCCACAGCCACTGCTGCACAAGTTCCATCCAGCCGGGGAGCTTCCCACATGGCGCAGCAGACCTCTCCTGCCTCTCCGCTGCTCCCCTCAGCAGTGTACTTCAGTCAATCTGCCTGTTCTGCTCCCCACTCTGTCTCTGGTGAATCTTTTCACCACCCCACACCTCTGGTCTAGACCCCAGTTCTTGTATGCATAAATAAATAAATCTTTAAAAAAAAAAAAAAAGAGGAAATTCTGACACATACAACATGGATGAACCTTGAAGACATCACACTAAGTAAGACTGCCCACCAAGGGCCGATGACGGACGACTGTACTAAGATGAGGAACCAGGAATAGTCAAATTCCTGGATACAGAAAGGAGAATGGGGTTGCCAAGGGGGAGTGTGGGGGGGCGGGGGGGTGGTTGTTAGTGTGGAATGGGGCAGTATTTAATTTGGGAAATGGACAAAAGTTCTGCAGATGATGGCAGTTGATGGTGGCACGACCACGTGAATGGCTGAATGCCACTTAACCTCATACTTAGAAATGATCAGGGTGGTAAGTAATTGTGTACAGTTTACCACAAGAAAAAGAAAAGAAAGGACAAGAAGGTCCCCCCCACCACCGCCTTTCCTAACAATGCTCTCCAGCCCATTCCTCAAAACTGCCTTTGGAGTAGAGGAATAGAGGGGATTCAGCGACCCCACCACCTCACCAACAGGGGTTCCATTCCCACACACCCTCAAATCCAACAACCAAAGATCACAGGCCACCAGATGTCCAAGGCTCAGACACTTGGAGATCAAGTCCGACCACAAATTCTGCAAATGAAAAAGAGGCCCAGGACACAAAAATGGCTCACATGAGGCCACACAGCCAGCTGAGGGCTGAGCCCCTGCCCTCAGGCCAAGAAAGCAGGCCAGTCTCGGGAGACAGAAACCTGGAGGCACTTGCCCTCCCTTTGCCATCCTCCAAGCTCCCTCCTGAGCTGGGGCATTAGGCACAGAGATGGGGGTGAGGCTTGAACCTTTGCAGACCTCACACTCCAGACCCCAAGCGTAGTCTTAAAAGCAACCTCACCTAGGCAGAGATGGAGCCCATCTATTTCTAAGAACTGTACTGTGCACCCAGATCAGGGTAAGAACTCAACTCTGGTTTTCCTTCTAGGTTACTGATTAATGAGGGGGAGGGCCCCAGAGGCTACCTGGGGCCAACCAGATCCTCTTAGCGGCTCTCCAGAGACTTCCTGGCCCCAGAAGTTCACTGAGCCCAATGGGGAAGGAGACATTTTGAACTGTACTAGGTGACTGGGAGCAGTGCAAGGAGGGGCAGAGGGTGTTGGGAACAGCCGTCAAACCTCCTGAGTGGCAAAGCAGAGAACCTTGCTGATAGTACAGTCACATCCAGGCATTGAAATGTTTCTGTTGAGCGACCATCCTGAGTTAGAAAATGCAAAGACACAAGTACAGAAATGAACCAACCGAGAGCCACACCAGTCACCGGCCTGGTTATCTGAGCTGTCTTCTGTGGGAAAGCCAGAAACCCCCAACTTGGTGAGAAGGGAGCTGAGATCAGTTCTTCCCTTCCTGCCCTGGTTTCCAACCCCAAGTCAAACCCCCAGCCAGCTCTGCCAGCCCTCTTCTGGCTGTGAGCTCTAAAGAGAAGCAGAAAACCTAATTAAATTAGTGAACTTGGAGACCAGGGATGGGTCTCGGGCGAAGTGTACAGGGGCAGGATGGGTATGAAATGGAACACCCCACTAGGCACATGGGATTACTTTGTGCAAACCCACGTGTGACAGGGTCTCACATACAGGTGCGAGGACCTCAGAAATGGACTTGAACATCAGATTTTAAATTAAAAGCAAGAGTTGCACCCCCAGATGGTCCCTCATGAGGACTTCTAAAAGGAAAGTCAAACACCTGGAAATGGAGGCTGAAGTCCCACTGCCCCTATGTGATTGTCAAGATGATAATATAGTTCCAGATGTCCCTCGCCCCCGGCTCAAATCCCACTCAAGAGACCAAATATCTTGGGGGCAGTCCACCTCCACTCAGCACTGGGCTCTCAGGTTCCTCCAGGATCGGGAAGGTGAATTACAGCTTTACCTCCTGCTGCAACTGCTGTTATCTTCAAATCAACAAGTTGTGGGGGGCACACATGGAACCAGAGGAGACAGACCTCTGTTTATTCACAAGCTGTGCTTTATCTCAACTCCCAACAGACCACACAACCAAAGCAGAGGCAAAAGGCCGATGACAGAAGCACTCTGCCTACCCTGCGTGCTCAGACAATCACCCTGCGTCTCTGCCCTGTCTTACAGCACCTCACCCATGGCCCGGCTCTGCAACCACGGGCCCTGGCTCCTCTGTCTTGTGGAAACTGCCTGAGAAGCTGCCCCCTGTTTGCTCCCCCTGCCAGACAAAAGCTGTCCACTCCACAGACTCAATACCACCTTCAGGTAAGGCATCACCTATACTGCTCTTCATTCCACCAGGCCCAAGAACCGTGCAGGTCCTGGCACGTAGTAGGTGCTCAAAAAGCTTCTGCTACATGAATGAACGACAGGCGCTCTGGCTCCTCCCACAACAGCGGGCCCACCCCATTTACACTTGGCAGAGGAAGGCACAGGCGAACCCGCCCAGGAGAGGAGCATGCCTTCCAGGCAGGGGTCAGCCAGAAACGCCTAGGCCCTGTCCCGACTCCCATGGAGGCCGGAGAAGTCCCTGTCCTCAGCTACTTCCCAGCCAGATCCTGAGGTGTTTCCAAGCCAGGCGCCGGCCAGGCAACCTCTGCGGGCACACCACCTGCCCACAGCGTTCTGCCTTGGCGCCCTGCTCTGTTTGGACAAGTTACCCTCACCGAATGTTCAACAATGCTTTTACACACCCCAGGGCCCTTGTTGTGTTATGAAAACAAAACAAAGCACGCTAAGGAAAAGAAGGGGGGCCTGGAGCAAGTGGGGAACAGCAAGCTGCAAGCCACACACGTCTCTTTCTTTCTGGTCTCCATCCTAAAGATGGCTCCTTGGCAGCGAGGGACAGGGCAGCGCCCCATGTTCCACATCATTTGAACAATGACACTGTCCAAGAGGGGGCTTAGAGGACCAGGCATGAGTGCAGGGAGGTGGTGTTTCCACACCCGGGACCATACCTCCTCTCTTTTCCACAACGGTGGCAGGTTTGCGTTCAGGCAAAAGCTTCCCTGGTGACAGAAGGACACATTATGCCCCCATTCCCTGAGCACAGGGGAGCAATGAAGCCTGTCTCCTCTTCATTCCTCACTATGCCCTAGAAACAGGCTCAGAATTTGAGGAGCTCCTTGGGGTAGAATGAAGGCAGGGCTCAGTGTTTTGAAAAGGTAGGCAGCTCAGCTTCAACCTACCTAGAGCCAGTCACCCCCATTAGGGGGTGGCGGGGTGAGGGTAAAAAGGTTGAGGGAATGCATAAATTCCTGCCTACCTCAGACCAAATAATAACAATAATATATATATATATTTTTTTGCAAGTTAAAACTAAGCTAATGACACTGGGTGGGGCTCAGTGTGGAGACTGCAAAGCCAAACCAAAATTCACTTCCAGCCAAGAGCTGCTTGGCCTCACCATTTGGGGAAGGAAGCTGAAAAAGTAATGAAAGATTCTTTAGTAAACCGGGAAATAGGCTGCAGTTAACATTTCAACTGAAGGTGACCCTTCTGGTAAAATATTTTTTTTAATAATAAAAATAACATAGTTCTCAAACAGCCTCTTTCTTCAAGAAAATGGCCTAAAAGTTCTCGTGGGAGTGGAAGGGAAGAAGGGGGAGGAAAAAAAGTCACACAAAACAGGGCTGGCCTACTCTCAGCCACTACCTTTCACGAACCACTTTTTTTCTGGAGTTCTTCTCATAAAAGGAATGATGCAATTTCCTGTCTTGTCCCAATATTTCCTGTTCACTTACAAGGTGAAAGTTATCACCCATTTTAAACAACGGTCCTATCTAAACTCCATAGAAGGTTCCTTTTCCCCAGTGCTTCATCCCTATCACAAAATCTCCCCATCACAGCTTCAAATACTATCATTTTCTACACCTTTCAAGAGTGAGCTTAACATAAAGCCTCATCGTCTCTATGGCAAGTACTTCATCTAGGGGCTCAGGCCGCTGGATACTCCATGGGGAAAAGTGGGGGAGTCTGGGGGTGGGGGTTAAGCAGAAGTGGTTAAGCAGAGTTGCCACCATCAATAGAATGTCGCTTTCTTGGTGTGTTAGCCACTAAATTGAGAGCTGTGCCTCAGCAGTTAATAATATCTTCCCGCTGAAAATAGCCCAGAGAGGAAGCCTCTCTGTGACAGTAGGCATGCTGCCAGGCTCCGGGCTGGCCATTCAATACATAGAGAGAAAGATGGTAGAGCCCGTGGTGACCTCCCAGCGGCCGCGCCGTACAGTATCCTTTCACGAGGAAGCCCCATGGGCCAGCCTCCTCTGCAGCCCTAGAACCTCAGTCAGGATGTCACCTCCACCAGGGGCACCACCAGCAGGGCCAGAGGAAGGATCTGGGTCACCCAGCAGGGAAGGGGGGGTACGCTGACCGCAGGCTTTGGGGGACAGTCCTGGCTAGTAAGGTGCTGGTGACCCACAAGTTACCCGTCCCGAGGCCAGTGGGCAGCAGGGGACCAGGCTGGGCAGGCCAAGGGAAAACAGCATCTGGAGCGGGGAGGGAACAAGTGCACTCACTTCCCCAGCAAGGTCAGCCTCGGAAAAAGGAACCACCGGCAACTTTCCTGCCTCTCATTTCTGCAACACGCCTGGAAAAGGGAAGGTCCGAGGTCAAAAATCAACACTGAGCGGTGCCTGCTTCTGCAGGTGAAAGATCCTGAGATCCACCCCTGGAGACCTCAGAGGTGCTTTGGGAACGAGTGACTAGCCAGAGATCACAGGCACCAAAGAGAAGTCTTTCCATTTTTATTCTCCAGAGCCACTATTCTTGGTTGATTATCCAAGTATCTGCATGTGTTTCAAAGGTACCACAGACGCCAACTTCTTAAACTTGGTAAAGTACACACAACATAAAATTACCATTAGTGATGCCATATGCCTCCTCAGAGTTGAACAGCCATCACCACTACCTAGTTCCAGAACACCTCTATCACCCCAAAAGGGATCCCTCTCCCAGGCATTTTTTTTAAAGGTTTATTTATTCACACATACAAGCTGGGGTGCAGATCAGAGGTGTGCGGTGGTAAGGGGATTCACCAGACACAGAGTGGGGAGCAGAACAGGCAGATTGAACCAAGTACACTGCTGAGGGGAGCAGCGGGAGAGACAGGAGAGGTCTGCTGTGCCATGTGGGAACCTCCCTGGCCAGGGATCGAACTCCTGCTGCAGTGGTTGCAGACAGCTCCATAGTGCTGCACTTAACCTGTTGCACCACCAGGGAGGCCCCTGTCCCAGTCACTTTTATAATGTCATTCCCAACAGCAAAGCAAGCTGGACGAAAGTGGAGCTCATCAGCTTTTCCTCTCAAGTTTCTACAACTGAGCAAAGTCTTGTTTGAGAAGAGACACTCAAATTTTTCATGGCAGAAGCAAAACGAGACAGAGAAACCCTGCCCAGCCACCAGAAATACTCCCCCACAGGAACAGACTGCCATACCCCACTCTACACCAGAGGGTCTGCAACCTGTCTACACACTGCAATCACATGGAGAGCTTCCAAAATGCTGCTGCCGGGACCCCCAGACAGAGAGTGGTTTCGGAATATCCCAGGGGCTCCAAAGTGTAGGCAGATCTGGAACCACCATCCTACGGGTCAAGACACCCACTTTGAAGGTGCTGCCCAGCTTCCAGGCTCCACCCCTGCGAGGTCATAACCGCACAGTCCCAGCAACAACAAAGACGAAAAGGAAGTCAAACTTGATCATGAATCCTTTGGCATTTCCTCCTTTTTCACTGGCCCCTGGCTCTGGGCTGGCCCTAGAGGTCCCAGAGGTCTAGACATCCTCCCAGCCAGCCAGGCTCTGCTAAGAAAAGCGGGGAGGGGATGGTGTGCTAGATTGTAGTCAAAAGGTACACCGCAACAGGGGCCCTCACCTAGCTGGCCTGTTCTACCTCAGTGAAAAGGACAAGTGAGGCAGCAGCCCATCTAGTCTGGCCGGAAGATCCACCCGAATTTGCTCCAAACACTTTCAGTGTTGTCACCCTGCATATTTAACCCCTGTCTGGATGCCTCATTTCTTCCAGGACAAAAGGGTTTTATTAGAGTCCTTCTCCAGGTGAGCGCATGACCTCCCAGTATTGCAGGAGAGGCGGCACCTGGCTTGAGCTGCAGGCCCACGACTGGTCTTCCCCAGGAAGTAGGTGTGTGCCAAGGGCATTTCACTGGCATTTAGCAAGATGCGGATTGGGTCCCTAGAGATTCAGACTATCACTGCTTGCTGCTCATGGTCATATATGCTGGTCTGTCTGGCTCCCTGAGCTCATGCCCTTGGCCTTTGGCCGCTGGCATGAGCTCAATCCATTCCAGTCCTCAAAACGTCAAGAGAACTCAGTCAAACCACCAGCTGCTCGTTCCCGGGCATGGGAAGGAGGCATCAGAAACAGAGCACAGGCACTGAGGCCCAGGCTCCCAGTTGGCCATAACCATTCCAAGTCAGACAATAAATAATTGTACACAGGCAGTTGAATAACTTTCCTTAAAAACAGGATGGAACAGTCTTTCCTAGGCTACTTGGTTTGCACCCAAGTTGACTGTGGACTGAGCCAGGATCACATTTTGAGATTATGTAGGTATTTTTGAAGACGCTTCCTCTAATGCTGTCATAGATGCCAGCAGGCATCAAAGAGGAGAGAACACCATTTCCTTCCTGGAGAGGGTGCTCACCTAAAGGATGCTCCCATCATCCGGACTTGGGATCTAGGGATCTATCTTAAAACCTTAGCAAAGGAGCTGCCCCCTGAGGGTCTGCTAAATGTAGCATACAAGACCCTTCAAGGCTCCTTCCTTCCAAGTTAAACAGGAGCAGGATGCTTGATCACCGTGGGATAATGGGCATACATCATGGGGTGTGACCGGGAGCACGTGGGGGAGGGGTGCGTGGGGGAGGGGTGTCCAGGGCATTGACTGTTGTACTTTGCACCCCAGAGACTGATCAGTGGAATGGGCCTTGTTAATAAGATTGGAATCATGGGTGGGGGTCGGGAGTATGATTTACCTGATCAGCAGACTCACCCTCCCTAAAGCCCTAAATCATATTTTCAGTTTGACCCACGTTTTTCTCTTTGTTCTCCTATCAATAAAAAGGCCAGGATCTTGCTCTTCAGGGAGCATCCTGCACTGTACAGCCTGCTCCATGACTCCCGTTTCTTTATCAGGGCGGTGTTGCTGATGCAACAGCCCCCAGCCCAAGGTTGTTGGAATGGTGTCTCTCCAATAATCCTGACTTTGCAGAGCCACAAGATGAGGTTCCTCAACCCCTGCCCCCAAAGACATGTCAATACTTATGTTGTTTCCCACCTCTCCTTGAAATCCACAGTGGCACCTCTTTTGAAGTTTAAGTAACTGCAACTGGGTTGCTGGCATGCAACCCCTGCTTGTGAACGGTGGGCATGGCAGAGGCCCAGCCAGTTCCTGACAATAGTGTATCAGGAAGGAGGCTGGCGGCTGAGTTTGCAGCTGAGTAACCTGGAACTCGCAAGTGAGAGCGTGCTCTGCTACCCACCCAAACCAGGACAGCAGACAAGCTAAATGAAAGCCCTCCCAGAAACTCCAGATGGAGGCTGCAAAGATGACAGCTTCTAACACATGCTTTTAATTAGCAGTGATACAGTGAAAGCTCTAGGAGCAAATCCTTTCCATTCCCACCACTGAGCTAAACTGAGATGCTTCCCGTCTACGTCAGATCTCTCCAAGGTGGGTCTTCCTGGGCCAGGGCGCATTCCAGAAGCAGGGGCCTGTTCCGGAGTTGCACGCCTTCCAAGAGACACTGTGTTTGGAGAGCTTAACTCGGGTTGCCAAATCACAATTCAGAACCTATTCACAATACACCCCCTGACACCTCCAAAGGGCATAACCTCAAGGAGAAGCCACCCCCAAACATCCACCAAACCCCAACGAGAGGGGGACTCAAGCCCAACCCAGAGCCTGCCTGTGGGCATCTGCTGGCCTGTGTGTCAGTGCACAGGCTCGTCTGTGTGTCTGCAGCACGGGTGCACGCGTGCGCACATACACTCACTTACACACACACACACACACACACACACACACACACCCATGCACCAAGCAATCCATCTGTCTCAGAGAGCCGGCTGTCAGAAATGAAAGTACAATCTCCTGGAACTGAGTCACAGCCTTCTAAAAATGTGCCGTTTTCCCAGACTGGGGAAACTTGCAGGGGTGGGGTAGATTTCACTGCGAGTCCCGAAGGTCCAGGCCTGTGTCTCACCGGCCAGACCCAAGCTCGCAAGGCTGGAATTCCAACCTGCAGCCAGCAGGCCTGGTCCCAGGGCTCCTACCCGCCCGCCCACTCCCCTTCCTCGCAGGAAAGGGAAGGGCCAGCCTTGGAGTCACCCCGGCATTTCAGGAGGGGGCCTGCCTTTGAGCACACCCCACCCCCACCTCTGAGGCACCACATTTACACATTCGGCTGTTTTTTCTTTCCCTTCTTCCCTTGCCAAAAGAATCAAGCCCTGGCTCCCGCTCCGACCTTCCTCCCACCCTAAACTGAGCCCCATTCATTAAGCCCGCACTCAGCCAGGGCAGGACAGGAAGGAAAACAGCACACAAGGCCTGTGAAAGAGACACTCAGAGAGGTTATTTCAAGGGGGAGCAGGGGCAAACCCTTGTGGCCACCGCTCCCCACCTTGATGCCCTCCTTCCTGAAATAGGCTCCCACCCTTCAGCCTCCGCTAACCCCTTCCTAGGGGGCCCACCCCATTCGGCCACCACAGCCCCTGTTGGCCTCTTCCTCCACAAGGCGGACACACCCAGCCCCCCAGCCCCCCATGGAAAGACCAACTTCTTGGAAAGGAGGAGGTCTGGGCTTTCTCGGTTTG
Source organism: Scalopus aquaticus (assembly GCA_004024925.1). Taxonomy (NCBI): domain Eukaryota; kingdom Metazoa; phylum Chordata; class Mammalia; order Eulipotyphla; family Talpidae; genus Scalopus; species Scalopus aquaticus. The sequence goes on from PVIJ01005123.1 coordinate 96,937, forward strand.
TAAAACCCTCTGCTCTGGACCAGGGCCACTAAAATCATCTTTTGGGGGTGCATTCTTGCTAAAAAGGACATAACCCTGGGTTTTCTCCATGCCATCACCCCCCCTCCAGACACCCCCAAACCATGGCACTAACCCAAGACACAGTTTCTCCAATTTCTCCCCACGGCACATTATTAATAAACTGCTCCAATTCCACACGGGAAGAAGAAAGAGCTCAAACTTTGAAGCCTTGGGAATTAGTAAATCAAGAGCTACAATTCAAAACAAATGCTCTTTCATGTGGAGGGCCCCCCTTTTTTTCTTTCTGCAGTTTTGTCAAACCACGGATCCCTTCAGAAACACACCACTCCTCCCTAGCAGCTCCTCATTAATCTCTATGGTGGCAGTTACCTTGGGGGTGGGGTGGGGGTGCGGGGAGTTGTGTTCCTTGTTTTCACCCCAGTTTCTAGGACTGGCAAAGCTTTGGGGAAGACGGCGCCCATCCATCTCAGCTCAGAAGGGGCTGCAAGGGTCAGGCCTCTGCTTAGCTTAGCGGGTGACACTGTCAGGAGGCACCCAGCCTGGTGGCTCGGCTGGTGTCGTCATTTCCTCCAGCAGAGGAGACAGACAAGATGTTATCAATAAGACAAACCTCCCGAAAAGCCCCCTTTCAAAAGCTACCACTTCCCTTGCTTATTTCATGTGGTTCAGAGGGGCTGGGGCTCCTCCCTGCACATTCAGGA
>PVIJ01005123.1:97758-108197 GCA_004024925.1 Scalopus aquaticus
CCCCCCACCCCCGCAGTTCCACTCCCAGCCTAGTGCCCCAGGCCCCCTCCCCTCTCTGGAGCCCTGTCCCTCCTGCTCCATCCTCATTAGTAGCTTTGAGTAAATAATACCCTCAGTCTCAGATAACAGTCAGAGTATATATTGCACTGAAATAAAAACAAACAAGGGACTCCTTAAAGACATTCCCAGCAAGCTCAATTCTTGGACAGGAGAGCTGGGAAGGGGGCTCTCCCAGATGACCCAGGTCTCAGCGATGCTTGACCAATTAGAGGTCACTCTCCAACCCCCACAATGGGGGTCCACCAAAGACCATTCTACAGCTTCCATCTGAGCTGCCACAACCCTACACCAACATCCTAAAGACAAGAGGTGACAAATGCCTGGAACTCTTGAGCGAATTTTGTTCAAGTCACTTTCCCTTTGCTTTGGATACTTCTTAGAATATCCAGTGGCAGAACACTGGAGAGGGGGAAACAGGTGGAAACTGGACGTCTTTAGAATAAAATGGCAACACTTCCCACTTGCATTGCTCGTATATATTACTCCAAGTTTAGCTCTGTCTCTCTCTCATGTCCTTCGGGAAGATGCTGCTGCTTGGGCACTGGCCCCTTGTCCAAACCCAAAACCCTTAGCACTGGCATTCCAAGCGCTCAATTCCCTCCTGAGGGACAGGGTTATTAGCACCTACTGTCTGCAGTGTGCCACCCTGTCCATCCAATACCCATCATGCCGTACAGAACCCACACTAAGCCAGACTGGAATTAGGACTTGGAGAGAAGCAACGTGGACATCTATGCTCAAATCCCATCCGACACTTGGGATATGTCTCCAGCAAGTTTCCGAAAGGTGAACCCACTCCCTTTCAGGCACCTGGAACACCAAGAGCAAGAGCCAAAAAGGCCTAAGTCTGTAACACCAAAGTCACCGAGTGGAAGCCCAAGTAGTAGGAGCTACTTGACAGTCACCACAAAATACAGCACAACCCCATCCCAAGGCAGACCCCAGTTCCTAATTCATGTAGGGGGCCCAGCCTCCTAATGCGTAAGACACTGCACAACAAGAGAAGGGCAACAGAGTCACTGCGACTTGTCCAATTTAATACACATATAAGTGAGAATTAATTCCAGACCAGCTGGGGTGGCAGCGGCCATCCCCATCCCTCCAGTTTCCAGTCATTTCAAGAGATACTGAATCGCCAAGAAAATAGGAGAGAGTCTTACCTGAAAGCCCCCCAGGGGCCAGATAATTCGTTCCCCCTGTTTCAGCGGAGGAAGGCACAGCATCTGGACAGTCTGCTGTGGAAAGGGGAGAGAAATAAATAAATACACAAATAAATAAATAAAAACACCAAGATTAATTTTTAAGCACATTCTAAACAGCATTAAAGAGAAACCACACATTCCAAGCGGCTGACTCCCAGCCACGATGCTCATTATTAATGGTCTGCTCAGGCTTCACTGCCCATCATAAGACAGACCACAGCACCTTGTCACCCGTCTGGGCTCCAGGCAGCCAGTTAATCATTAGCCAAGTCAAGCTCAATCACAGACTGGCTGGAATTTCTCTTTTATTGCAAGTCTTCCATTGAAGAAACTAGGTAGTTCCCAAGGTCAAAGGAGGTCTGGGTTCTGCTCTCTCAAGCCTGGCTGCTGCCTCCCCACCATCTTTCCCAGGGAAAAATCAAGGGCAAAGCCACCACGCTTGGTTCCTGGGGCCCCACTGCCATCCCCACAGACTGGTATCAGGCACTTATCTTTCTCAAGACATCCCAGCTCTTCAGGACTTTCTCAAACTGGTGTGGCGCCAAAGGGGTTTCTTTTTCCTTTTTAATTGCGGTGTAATCAGAGCAAAGCACAAAAAAATCCCAAGTACAACTGAATGAATTTTACTCATGTATACACCTGTAAAGCCACAACCCGATCAAGTACATTCTCAGCAAGGCTCCCAGCCGGAGGGGAAATGTTCTACCTCCTTCCAGGCCTAGTCCAAACTCCCCATCTCTGGAAACCTTCCCGGGCAACCCCAGACCTGCAAGGCTGCCTGCCCTCAACTCCTATAAAACCTTTCTGGCACGCAGCACTTGGAGTTCCCTTCTGCTGTCCTTCCTGATCTTTCCCCTCAGATCCTATCTGCCCTGACTAGGCACTAGGCTCTAAGCTCCTCTTTAACTTCTCCGTCACCCTCAGGTACTCACAGCAGTGACCTAAATGTGAGTGAGGGTAATGACAATTCTAACTGAGAAATAGACAGACTCCCTCCAAGCAATCGAAACAATAAATATGCCCATGACCTACAACTAAACAGCCCCTAAACAAAAATGCACAAGACCCTGTGCACCACGGCCAATGCCAAACTCGCTGAAATCCAAAGGCTGACTCGAGAATGAAGCTTTCCAGCTCTGCAGCCAACACACCAGGTTGGATGGTGCAAATTCAAGTCCCCCCCACCCCAGGCCACTAGCAGCATGGCCCTTGGGTGCAGCATCACCATCTTCCTAATGCAACTACTTGGCCGGGGGCAAATAGAAAGTCAAGGGAAAGGATTCTGGAGGCAACCGGCCCTGGACAGCAGATGCCTTCAGGAGCCCAGTTCCTGGCAAAGGTCAGGGTTGGGGGGCTGAGTCTGGCCTACACATAGCCCCCCCATCACCCCTGTGTTTCTGCAACTTATCCCTACAACTCTAAGACTCTCTCTCTTATCCCTTCGCAGCATTCTCTGGACTCTCTTGGGCTGGAAAAACAACTTTTCAAGAATTCTCAACAAGAGAGAGTGGGGAGTCGAGGAGTGGTGGCAGCAGGCAAAGAGAAAAGACGGTGTGTGTAATCTCCTTTTATCAGGGTAAAGTATAACTCCTAACAGGAATATACAGTTTTACAGGATACACTTAATCAAATGGAAAACAATAGGGGGAGGCAGGAAATGGAGTTGCTTGCTAAATGCTGTATCTCCTGTACTTTCTAAAACCACTTTAGGGATAGGCTTGGAAGACACCCCCACATTAAACATGATGACTTATCCACGGCCACTCCCGGCCCCCCTCCCCACCTCCAGCTGGCTCAATCCCAGGGGCAAGGTGTGTTTCAAAGGGAAAGCCCAGCATCTCGGGGCAGAGCTGGGACCACATTCAGGGTGTCAGCCTGCCTCAGATCAAAGGCAAGCCAGCTCTGCACTGGCAACCACAAGCGTTTGTATGAAATGGTGCTCTGCCCTTCTGCAGTGCCTTTGATCTCGGGAGGGATTTACAAACATTAATTAGGCCTCCCTACCACTCCTGTGAAGTAGTAAAGTATACCTGTTCAACACGCACCCAGGTAAACTGAGGCGTCATTGACTAGCCCAAGGGGCCACCCAGTGAGCTGGGCTATACCCAAGAGCTGGGCCTATCCCACAGCGCGCCCTCCCCAGACAGATCAGCAGTCCCAACTCTCTTCCCTGCAGGTAGGCAGGCCGAGACTGTCTTCAGCATCCAGACAGGCCTCAAGCTACTGCTGGGCTCATAAAGGTCAAAAGGGCGGCACCTCCATCCCTCAACCACAAAAAAGCTCTAAGTCAAAGCCTTAGTTTCTGCCTTGTGGCCCACCCCCAGAGCCCAGACTGGCACATACACTCACACTCACACAGGAGCTCTAGGCCATTCCTGACTCTCATCCACCACTTAATATTACCTAGCACCCAACAAATGCTGGGTTCTACAGAAGAAAAAAAAAAGACTCTGCCCCTATCCTGTCAGGAATAGTCCTTGACAACTGAAGACTTGCTGGAGGTAGCCAAGGTATGAACTGTGGAAAGGGCAACAGGTGAGGCAACTGAGGACCCCACTTCTCTCTCCTAGAGAATGGTTCCCAGAGAGCCAGGATATTCTTGCCAGCTTAGATCTGAGTTTCCTAAGTATCCTCAGGGACAGGAGTCGCCCCACCAATATCACTAATATATATATCCCAAAGTGTGCCAGCTCCACCAACATATTCCAGATGTTCAAAACTCTGCCCCAGTCCACAACTCAAAAGAACCCTGGCTACAGAAGGACAATCCACTACATTGGAATCACCAAATTTTTAGGCAGATACATCATCGGGTTTGTAGAGTGAATGAATGACCCAATAAACAAGCAAATGAATGAATCATCTAATCTAACTCTTTAATCATCTGGATTTCAAAAGAGGCCTGGAAAAGTTGAAAGTGGCATGAGTTAAGAGGTAAAAAGCAGGACTAGATCCCAGACTTCTCAACTAGGCTTTGGAAGGCTTAATTTGCCAATGGGTGCTGTTCACCTGGGTCCCCAGCCTAAGCAAAGAGATTGCCCCCAGCAATGTGCTCCCCACCCCAAGTCACTTCTTAACCTTTCAGACCACTGGATACAGAGAGCAGCACCCCACTCCATAAATGGAGATCTACTATCAAATAGCATCTTCTTATCCCTTGAGGTAGGGGGGTGGCGGGGGTGAAGGAGGGTATCTTCCTGACTACTGATATAGCCATAGATCAGTCACCTTGTCCCAGGTTGAGACATACTCCTTTCCCAGATGACCCTGGCGCCTGGGATCACCCAGCACCCAGGTATATAAAGGGCCAGGCTCTCCCAGAGGCTGCTGTAGAATGGCTTGAACCAGAGCAAGGAACCCCCAGTTCCTTGAGTCCCTTCAAATGTTACAGGTTGAAGTCCCCTTTCCACAGCCTCTTCCCAAACTGGGGACTTCACGGAAGGATTCCCTTAGTTGTACAACTGGTTGAGTTTAACAGTTAGTTGTCCATTTCAAAGCTGATGCCTGGTTCTCACCTAGTAACCCAGACCAAAATTTCAACCTAGGGCTTACAAGCTTAAGAATGTAAGCGGCTGATCTAAACTCCCCAGCCAAATACTCTCCCAGATACAAGGTGAGGCTAAAAACCTGGCCGCGCCCGTCTTTGTGTCTGACCTCAACGCCCGGGGGCCCTAGCCGCCAGCCCCTCCAGCCTCGGTCCTGGCTGCCCTCCAAGGGAGCTTTGCCTCTTAGCACTCTCCTGTCCTTACACAAGGGCACCTTTTTTCCATTCCTTTTTTTGCTTTGTTTTAAACAAAACGTTTTGGGAGAGTAACCAGCTGTTTGAGTTTCCGAGTGGCAGGTTAATCACTTCCTATTGGCTGATCTGCAGAACTTTTTTCCCCCTTGAAAATGGCACATTCCTGTCTTTGTGGCTTCTCTGTTTACACACATTTTGCTACCTAATGTCAACACTTGCTAATGAATAAATATATCACTCCACTCACTGAAAATGAGGTCCTGGCCTGGCAGAATGTCTGCTTAAATCCTGCGAACAGATTTATCCCGGCATCTCTGCAGGAACATGGTTCCTCTTTTCTATGGTTTTAGGAAGTTCCTGGGAACACTGACTGCCAGGGTCGAGATGACTGTTTCTCTCATCTAAGGAAAACCTCCAAATCTGAAGATGATGGAAGGAAAAACACAAACAGGACAGTGATGGTCCCTGGGAGAACTAACCTCAGGAAAGAATTCCTTGAGTCTTGAAGCCAAAAACCCAGACAAATTACATTCTTCTCTAGAGAGCATGGTTAATTTTCAGTTAACGTTTGTTACAAATACAGAGAGCTGGTTATCTCCTCATTAATGACCATTTATCTAGTGTTTTGTAAATCGAAAGCAAAATATCACATGCTTCGCAGGCCACTTATTAAGGCACCAGGCAAGCAGCAACGCCTTCCCAACTTGAGGGAGCGGTGCAGTCTGGGGAGGGCTGGCTGAGGAGCACGGGCTTCGGTTACACCGTTCATTAAAGTATTTAATTTATGACAACGCCCCAGCAAAACTTTTAATTAGTGGGGGGAAAGGCCCAACAGCCAAAAACTCATGAGGTGGAAGGGCTTGTAGAATTCCAAGAGTGAAATGGTGCCCAGCCCTTCGCTTTTCCTTCTCCCAGAACCTTGGCAAAATGAAAATATCACAAGCCTGGCATTTTTCAGGCACTAGGATCCAGGCCGGCGGCCTAAAGTTACAATCTGTATTTTCAGCAAATGAGTCTCTCACTATAAGAAAGGGCTTCAGGACAGAGACCAGACTCTGGGGTCACCCCAAATCCCAGTTTTGCTGACACTTCTCTCCAGACACTGTTAGTTCCATGGGGTGAGCTCCTGCACCGCCAGCCAGAAGCGGAGTGCAGACAACCACAACAGGGCTGGTGCCAGTCTCACATGGGCTTTTGCCCTGGCCCCGTGCCATCGCAACAGGCAGGCAGAGCTGTGCTAAAAACTTTTATGCTCCTACCAAGAATGTTGAGAGAACCCGGGAGAGTGCTGACTTGCAGGTGACAGAAGGGTTCCCAGGGGGTGGGAATTGCCTTTACTTCCTAAGGGTTATAACCTCTTACTCCAAACTAGTCTTCATTCTGCACCTTTTTTAACTTCTCCCCTTCCATCATATTATTCTTCATCCCCGCTGATTCTTCTGGCACTCACAAAATCTCCTAATTCTCCCATTAACCTGTCCATTTGGCTCCCAAGACACTTCTGCGTGGACGTGTTAAAGCTAAGCCAAGTCTGACCAGGTAGTGCAAACACATGAAAAATGAATAAAAAGACATAGCTAGCATATAGTTCCCCCAACACACACACGTTTTAAATTATACAGATATATAACCAGTCACAAGAACAAAACAGAAAAATCCACCAACTTCCAACAGAGCAAACTCGGTTTCTACAACTACCACGGAGCAAACCCAGTGCCTCCCCAAGCCGCTGCCTAGACATCAAAATCTGCTTTCTCGAGACTCCGTTTCTAACTAAAACAGCACGGGTGTTTTTTAAACTATCTACTCACCAGTTGGTTTGAGAAAATCCATCGGGTATCTGGAGTAAGGAGGAGGGGGAGACTCTGGAATTAAAAAAGTAAGAGAAAATAAAGGCCGAGCCATGAGAAAGAGAGATAGAAACTTATGATAACAGAGGCATTCTTTTAGCCCAACTGTTTGTCTTAGCTGTGGGGGTTGGAGGCAGGGCCGCGAGGCGGTGATTGCCTTGATATTTAGCTGTCAGATAAACAAAAGAGGCCGCCTGGCGCCAGCCTCGGCGCTCCGCTCCTCCACGTCTGCGGCCGCCGCCGCCGCCGAGCTCAGCCGGCCGGGCTGGAAACCACCAGCCGGGCGGCGGCTCGACCAGGACCGCGCACTTCCCAGTTCACAGGGTGGGGGCGACAAAGCCCCCTCCACGTCCCAGAACTTCAGACCTGGCTCCCACCTATCCCCTGGTATCCACTCCACCCCCCGGGGGCGCAATTCAACTCTTCCCCCACAGCCCCGCCGGGCACCCGCGCCAGGCACACGAGGATCCCCCTTTCCCACCCCCGAGAGACAAGCCCTAAAAGTGTTGGTGCTCTTGGGAGTATCCGTGAACACCCGGTGCACATGCCCGGTCTCCCCACCCACACATCGACGTAGAGAAGGGAAGTAATGGAAAGGGCTGGAGGATAAAAAGGAGGCTGGGGTCTCAGACTAGAAGCCCAGGTCCCAACGTGGTAAGGGGCAGACGTCAGGGAGACTTAGGGGGCAATTCTGTGCTGGAAAGGATAAAGTAGGAGACACCCTAACTTCTCTTAACAGCTCGTTCTTTTCCACCCTGGGTTGGCAGAGTTGAGAGTAAATATCCAGTTGGGTCTCCCGTGCTCATCCTCTTAGCCCCCGAACTTGGCCCAAAGCTGCTGGCCCGGGCAGTATCTGGACCACTTATGCCCGGGGAAGCTCTGCTTATTTGCTAAAGGAGCAGAGACTCCCAGCCTTTGCGACTCGCTTCTCCCAGTCTTCCTTGGCGGGCTTGGACCTAGTCCAACTCGGCCACACACCTCCCTCAACGCCTTTCCGGGTGCGGGGGAGGCGTGACCCCCCCCCCAAGTTCTTTCTGCGTCCCCTGGCCGATCCGGAAATGAGGGCGTCTAATTTTTAACCGCATGCCTGTAGAGTGTGTGCAAGAGCAGTGCCCAGGGCCCCCATCGGGACAAGAGGAGAAAAAACTGGAAGGGAAGCCCCAGGGAATACCCTTCCAGTTTCCCCGGGTCCCTTCTCTACTTTTGTCCCCCAAGTCTCCCTCCGGAGAGGTGGTTACACAAACCCAGCTCGCGGGATTTTCTCCCATTGCTTGACCGCCAGGGAGCGGGGAAGATGGGCACACAACAACTTCTTACCTAGTTCGCAGAGTCGGCTAAGGTGATGGGGGTTGCAGCACACCAGCTCGGGGTTGATCTTCCCGTAAGATTCACAGCAACACAGCCTCTTGACTTCCGAGGAATGCCTGAGATCCGGCCACCTGAACACTTTGCACAGCAGGAGGGGGAGCGAGTAGGTCGAGGGCGGCTGCGCGGGTTGCGCGCCGGCGGGCGCCCCCAGGCCCAGCCTGCAGTCCAGGCGGCCCGGCAGCAAGAGACACGCGGTGCGAGTACCGCCGCGGGACTCCACGGCCTGGAGCAGCAGCTCCAGCTGCCGCTCCTTCAGTTTCTTGAGCACCGAGTGCGTGAGAGCCTTCAGATCCGCCTCGGCGCCCCCGGCCGCGCCGGCGCCCGCGGCTGGGGGGTGGGGATGGTGGTGACCTTTGGCACCTCGGACCGCCTTACCCAGGCAGCAGCCAGCCCTGCCTGCGCCGTCGCCACCCACCCCATGCGCCCAGCCGTCCGTGGCCCCTTCTCCCCGCAGCTCGCCTCCTCCTCCGCCTCCCCCCGCGCCCTCCTCCTCGTCCTCGCCGCCGGGCGCACGGCTTCTCCAGAGACGCCGGACGAGCGCAGATCGTTTGGTCCTGAACATGCGGGGCGAGGAGGCGAGGAGAAAAGTCGTTTGCCGGCTAAGGAGCGAACATGACCTCCGCACACCATGAAGAAGTCGGGCGCCGAGTTGGGGCAACAAACGCAGACGACAGCAGCAACAGCAGGGGCCCGGGCAAGAGCGGCGGCGGCCCGAGGGGCGCTCCGTGGCATGCGCCAGTCTCCCGGAGGCCGGGGCGCGCACGGGGGCCCTGGGGCGCCCGCCGGGGCTTGGGGGCCTGCGCTCTGGCTGCCCCACCCCGCGCGGGCCGCGCCGTGCGCGGCTCTCCGGCCCCGGCGCACCCCGGAGGAACGCGGCCGCCGCTTCCCTGGGGGCGGCGAAGCCTGCCCTGGTCGGCGCCTCCCCAAAAAGAGGCCCCCCCGCAGCGTCTCCCGAGTGTCAGGCTCGCCAGCCTCAGCTTCCTACATGGAAGATCCGCGGGGGTAAAAAACGAAAGGCGTTTCTGGGCGGCTAGAGGGAGGTAAAAAGCCTCTTTCCCCCTTGCTAAGCAACTTAATTTGGGGGTGGGGAGAAGCAGGCAATTAAAAAAAAAAAAGCAGGCACGCGATTTATTTTTTTCCTCTATATCCTTAGTAACCGGATCTCCTCGAATTCCGTGCACACGAAGACTCGGGGGAGGGGGCCGAGTGGACTTCACCCCGCATGAGATGTCTGGCGAAATAAGGAGGCTCACTCAAAACCTAAGAACCAAATATGCAAAACCCAAAATGAAAACACCACCTCCTCACAACACGGAGGTCTGGGGCGTCCAGATGGATCTGGGGTTTAAAAAAAGAAAATGTTTACAAAGTAGAGCAAGACGGTTGAGGGGTGGAAAAAACGTATCCACGAGTTACATCCCCCTTTTTTCCTTGCAGAGCCCCGCTGTTCTGCCTCTCCTTATGCCAAAAAAAAAAAAATCGTGTATTTTTTAATCCACAGAAAGCTTTGGCTAGGCTGCTTCGATCCTCCGCATCTGGGTGTTTTAGGAGAGTCTCTGGTCTTTCCTCCTGCGCTTCCGGGGGCCGCGGTCCTCGGCGGGGACTTCCTCGGGGCCGGCGGGGGCGCAGGGGCAAGAAGATGCTGCGGCGGCGGCAGCGCCCCGCGGGGCTGACAGCGCTGGGGAGGGCGGCGCGGCGGCTGCTGGCCCCCGGCGGGTCGCGCGCTCTCGCCCCCCTGGGTTCAAGCTGCTCTTTAATGCGGGGGCCGCCGGCGCCCCCTCCCCTGGTCGCGGCTGGCCACCGGGGCTCTCCGTGTGGGCTGCTCGCCAGACCCGGCTGCGGCGGCAGGAGGCCCGGGTGTCCTCAAGCCGCCTCCTCCTCCGAGAGTCTCCTCTTCGCTCCCGGGAGCCTCCTTATCCCCCGTCCGCCCTCTCCTGGCGCTCTGGTCCTTCTGCTGCCACCGGGGCTCGCGGGCCGTACTCTGGGTCTCCGGGGCCGGACTCTCGGCAGCTCGGCGCCGGCGGGCTAGCTCTGTCTCGGGCAGCTCTCTCCGGCGCGCGGCGAGCGGACCGAGCACGGCGCCCGGCTGGCTCGGCTGGCGCGGCTCAGGGACAGGCTCCTCCGTGCGCCGAGCGAGCTAGTGTGCCCGGGGCTCGCCGCCTCCCGCAAGGCCTCCCGCCCCCGCCCCCTTCCCTCCCCAGTCCTCCCCCTTCCCTCCCC
>PVIJ01005124.1:0-19548 GCA_004024925.1 Scalopus aquaticus
AGAGAGAGAGAGAGAGAGAGAGAGTGAGAGAGAGAGAGAGAGAGAGAGAGAGAGAGAAAATGGATTCACCAGAGACAGAGTGGGGAGCAGAACAGGCGAATCTACTGAAATACACCGCTGAGGGGAGCAGCGGATGAGACAGGAGAGGTCTGCTGCGCCATGTGGGTCAGCTCCCTGGCCAGGGATGGAACTCAGGCCTCAGTGACCGGTGATAGCTTGATGACGCTGAGACTTTAACTCCTGCGCCACCAGGGAGCATTCTTGTATGCATAAATGAATGAAAATAAATCTTAAATGGTTCCTAGTTCCATATATTCTTGAGGAATAGCCAACTCCCTAAAAAATGCTTCCTCTAATAAATCCTATGGGTCTTTCATATATGTACCCACAAACAATGCCATATATAATACTGACATATATAATCTGCGAATTATTTTTTCGCATTTTCTTCCTCTGGACTCTTTTTCTTGTTAACATAATGTCTTCCAGAGTCCTCCATCTCCTGCTGCAAACAAGGAATTGGAGCCCTTGAAGAAATCAAAACTATATACTGAAGTAGAAAAGAACCTCAGTCTCTCCTCTGCTGCTTCTAGAACCCCATCTCCAAGAGTTTTACAGGAATGCTTTTCCTTTTCTTTTTCTTTTTGCATAGAATTGGGGTATAGGCCAGAGGTGCGGTCGGGAGGAGGTTACAGTATTCACGAGAGACAGTGGGGAGCAGAACAGGCAGATCGACCAAAATACACTGCTGAGGGGAGCAGCAAGCAAGGCAGGAGAGGTCTGCTGGGCCATGTGGGAATCTCCCTGGCCGGGGATTGAACTCGTGCTGCAGTGGCTGTGGATAGCTTCATAGGCTGAGACTTAACCCCTTGTGCCACCATGGAGGCCCTGTTTGTTTGTTTTTAACTGAGGTAACACTGGTTTACAGTTTTTATGTGCTTTAGTAGTACAGGTTCACAACTCTTCAAATGTATTTTACCATACCATGCCCACCACCAAAGCACCAATTACAGCTGGCATCAGGACCTTGTCTTAAGGATCAGATAAAATACAGCAGGTCTGGAAAGCCTGGGAAGCATCTGCATTTATCATATCTAATAACCTTGATCTATAGCTAACAAAAAACAACAACAACAAAAACCTTATGGGCTGGCATAGTTACTCTTTTCACAATCTGCTTTAACTGAGTACATTTAACTACATGATAAATCTCGCAGTTTTAACATTCCAAGTTAAACTGCTTCCACCTCTGTTATGGCAGTTCTTCTCCCCATCCCCCCACACAAAAAGAGGACAGGAGGGGAGTTCAAATTCTGTAAATAAGAAGAAGGAGTAATGAGAGCAAAGGGTGCATAATTGAGACGGACCCCTCCCAACCTAGTAAGAAGGAACCTCTAGAACCTTAGAGCAGATCTCGTGCCTTCCTACACTGCAGGCTGCCTTGTGCAGCATCTGGTACTTTCATTTTTATAAACTCTGTTGCTTATTATTGGTGCTTCGTGAAATTCTTTTTGTCAAGAGAGGAACCGTTTTTCCTGCCCCCACTTACATGCAGCCACTTTGGACTAGCGACTGGGACCTAGGGGCAAGCTTAGCAACCAAGTGAAGTTGTATAACACGGAGGCAGGTGGGTTCTGTGAGGGGGGGAGTCTTGTTTTTCTAGTTTTGACATGCACCCAGGTTCTTGAAAGGAGAAGTGTGGAGGTGATACATATAGAGACAGGTAGGCAAGAGACATGTGAGGAGACTGTCTTTGGCAGAGAAAATGGCAACTGTCATGATTTGTATTTTTGTGTCTCTCCTCTGCCCCAGACTTACTTGGTCCCTTTCTCCCCTTTCTTGATGTTCTCCGCCAGAAGGTGACTTAGACATGTGGCAAGCTTTCAGGCCTCAGTGGTCCTGCTTCATGAAAACCCTGTTTGACTGGACATTTGTCCACAGTGGATGGGTAATTTGGGGCATATTATTGAATACTATATTAGGAATATCCTTTCTTTCCTCTCTAAACATACTAATTCTATTAAAGATCTGGCACACTAAGCATTTGCTATGTCTTTATGTGGTAGATGACAGAATCCCTTTGAAGGATGCACCCCTAAATAGTTTTGGGTCCCTGGGTGCCCTTCAGTTGTGCACTGACATTTTCTCATAAGACACCAAGGAGCCTCAACTCTTGTTGGCGCCAAACAGTGGGATGTACTTGTCAAAAAAAGAAGTAAATGACATGTTAGGTTTTATAGTAGACATTTGCCTTTCAGTTATTTGGCAATGGAAGTCCTTTCCTATTTCTGTGAAAATCCCAACATTAGAGTCTCGTTAGGAGGCACAGCTTGTTTCCCACTACAGACAAAAACAGTCCAAATATTCAAAAACATACGACCTTGACTTGACCAATCAGACACACTCACCCTACATGAAATCTGACATAAGCAAATTCCTCAGCAGATTCCCTGACAGAACAAGGACAGTGTAGAATTCATTCTAGACACAACAATCAGTTTCTAGGGGCAGCAATTACAGTGCTGCAAATTTCAGTGTCAGTGTATGGCTGTGGTGTCAGAATAATTCTGAGATATGATTTTAGCTGCAATTCTGAATTTCTAACCTCTCTTGGTCCCTGCCCTTTATCTTGAGTATGATTCTCTAGTCCCTAGCTATTGCTTCTACCCGAGAATTTCAACAAATTCCTACCATACTTAAAACAACTAGAGTTTGATACATTCAATTGAGAGCCCTGTTCCTACTGGCATCAATAGAAATATCCAGTATAAGGGAAATGAATTGTTTTACTTTATTAAGCATCATGTGTTTACTAACTATATCGAAATCAGGAAAGTCAACTAAATTTTTGAGGAGATTTAAATGATGTCATGTGAAACATGATTGTAGAAATTGTGGATGTGAACAGAAATCAAGAGACCACAATTGTTTTCAAATAATCCTGTGGAAGAGGGAGTGAATCTATTATTTGGTCTGGCACTAGAGGGCAGCACTATCCCAAATGGATGGAAGTTATAGGAAAACAGATTTCCACACTATACATTCTAATAATTAAAACTGTAATAATGGGACAAAAATACAACAATGGAATGAACTGTCTTATGTTGATGTACTTTACAGTGGAAATATTTAAGAAGAAACTAGGTTACTGCATTGGGTTAGATTGACGTCTAAGGTAAATTCTAAAGCTGAGATGACAGGAAAAACAAATACGTGATGACTCTGGCCAGGTATTTCAGTAATGACTTAGTACCCATTTTAAGTCTCTCAGACTTTTAAAATAGTAATTAGGCATGATAGTAAAGGAATATAAAGGTAACCATGCTCACCGAGAAGTGATAACAACATAGAAAATTTCATGTACTTAGAATGAAGATGAAGCACTATGATATTCCAGTTTAAAACACTTATGTATTTTGGGCATCCCTGGTGGTGCAACGGGTTAAGCACAGCACTATGAAGTTATCCAGAGCCACTGCAGCAAGAATTTGACACCCAGCCAGGGAGATCCCCACTTGGCGCTGCAGACCTCTCCTGCCTCACCCACTGCTCCCCTCAGCAGTGTATTTTGGTCGATCTGCCTATTCTGCTCCCCACTCTGTCTCTGGTGAACCCTCTCACCACCCGATAACTCTCGCCTGCACCCCAGCTTGTATGCATAAATAAATAAAAACTTTAAAAAAACCGCTTATGTATCAATTTACATATAGTTAAGTATCATTTCCTCAGAAGATTTCCCTGACAATGTAAAATAACAAATTGTTCTAACTTAAAGGTTAAATTCCTTAGAAAAAGAGCTCTGTTATTTTGGGGTTTTTTGTTTGTTTTTAAAGATTCATTTATTTATGCATATAAGAACTGGGGTATAGGCCAGAGGTGGGGGGTGGTGAGAGGATTCACCAGAGACAGATTGGGGAGCAGAACAGGCAGATCGACTAAAGTACACTGCTGAGGGGAGCAGCAAGCGAGACAGGAGAGGTCTGCTGTGCCATGTGGGTATCTCCCTGGCCGGTTATCGAACTTGTGCTGCAGTGTCTCTGGATAGCTTCACAGTGCTGCGCTTAACCTGTTGTGCCACCAGGGAGGCCTGAGCTCTGTTATTTTGATCTTAGCAGATTATTTTTAAGAAAAAAAAATTCCTATCTATAGGTTATGTGTTCTTTAACATAATCATAATTTATTGTTTGATTGGTAATTAGGTGATCCAATTTAGGTAACTAAACATATGTCCAGTAATATTTAAGGCAAACTCCTATTTCTTGCTTAACAAAACAAATTTTTAAAATTTAAAGTTGTGCATTTAAATTATTAATTTCCTTCATGTATATGTAGGTGATTTACACAAAAAAGTAAATAAAAAGGAGAGCTAAAAGTAAGTATATCATCAAAGATCATTCTAAAGATTTTGTATATTTCCTTCCAGCTATAATTTCAGTGTAAAAAAATTTATATATAGTTAAAACTTAAAGGGTAAAATAATTATATATATAAAATTTAAAATTAAAATATATATTGGGCCTCCCTGGTGGCGCAGCGGTTGAGTGCTGCGCTGTGGAGCTGTGGGCAGAGTGTGATGCGAGTTCGATGCCCAGCGGGGGAGAATCCCACATGGTGCGGCAGACCTCTCCTGCCTCGCCCACTGCTCCGCTCAGCAGTGTATTTCTGATCTGCCTGTTCTGCTCCCCACTCTGTCTCTGGTGAACCCTCTCGCCGCCCCACGCCTCTGGCCTGTACCCCAGCTTGTATGTATAAATGAATCTTTTTAAAAAATTAATATATATATTATATGTATATATATGATTTTGTTTCTTGTCTTCCTAAGATTTATAAGAGTTTGCTTGTGTAATTAAAAAATGTTTACATGCATAGTTTTAAATATTTTCCTAATATTGTGTCCCCTAAGACACATACTGAATTTTGTGATTATCACTACTGCCTGAGCAGTTGAATTTCCTTTAGGAGTAATTTTATGCAGATATTTACAAACCATTTTATGACAGATTTTTAAAATATTTTTTTCAAAGATTTATTTTATTTATTTATGTATACAAGAACTGGGGTCTAGGCCAGAGGTGAGGGAGGGGGGAGACAGAGTGGGGAGCAGAACAGGCAGATCGACTGAAATACACTGCTGAGGGGAGCATCAGGCGAGACAGGAGGTGTCTGCTGCTCCATGTGTGTTAGCTCCCTGGCCAGGGATCAAACTCACGTTGTAGTGGCTGGCATAGCTTGATAGTGCTGAAACTTAACCCCTTGCACCACCAGGGAGACCCTAACTTGAAACTTTAAACCAGGTTAAATTTTAAAAATGAGCTAAGGTGAGGAAAGGATTCTTTTAGGCAAAATGACGCTACCTGTTTAATTCCACATTGACTGGTTTGGGATTTCATCCACAGGAGAAGCTGTAACTGCAGTCTTGAAGTTTAACACAGTTAACTGCATTTTGAATTTGCCCCTTTTTCCATTACTCAAAAGTGGTTTCCCAAATCTCTCATGGAAAAATGAAGGTTTTACTAAGTTTAATAATGGGAAAATCTAGATCACTAAAAATCTAGATCATTCTAACTGAATGTGAAATTTCTGTACTTTTTAAAAACGTTTTAAAAGGGCAGGTTTATTAGAAAAAGGAAAGAAGACACTTGCACGGACACAAGTGGGCAGAAAGAGCTGCCTCTGTTTGAAATTACTGGATTTAGGTTTACTTTTTGCTCCTCTTTGTAAGGGAACTAAGAATTTAATGTCTATGAGTAAAATGTGTCACCTAGAAAAAAATTTGAAGCTTATATTAGAAATTAAGAGTTTTTGTTGTTTGTTTGTTTGAGGTAACACTTGTTTACAACTCTGCGTGCGATTCAGAGGCACAGGATCACACCTCAGATGCATGTCACCACACCCAACACCAAGGTACCTACATTCCTCCACCACAGCTCATTGTGCCCCCCCCACTTTATTTTTTTCCTTCCCTTCCCCATTTTGTAGCCTCAATTCCACAATAAGATATGAAAGTTTATTTGTGAGCCTTCTCTAAAGGGATAGTGTGACAGTTTTCATAATTGCTTAGAATCTAGAAATTAAGGCTTTAAGTGTTGAGTTAAAGTTAGTTTAAAATTAAAATCAATGAAACAATTCTAAAAAGTAGGTTTGTGTTTAAAGACATAAGGAATGGAAGTACTTTTGTTGTTATACCCTTAATGAACATTTACTTGAACATAAAACTTGGATTTTTAAAATGAAATGATGTAACAATTGGGAAAGTAAAAAAAAATATGGAGGGCTGTAAGAGATGTGCTAGAAATGAAGCTACATGTGGTCAAGATGGATAAGAGCAAATGACTTGTTCTCAGGATTTTTTTAAAATTAAGCTTTAGTATCAATAGTGTACTTATGTGAAACCAAACTTTGATTTTCTGTCATCAACTAAAATGGGCAAAGGCAATTTTAAACTATGGTCAGCTTTTAGTGACAAATTGAAACTTTAAAATCTGATGCTTCAAGATCTAGTTAGCTAGAGAAAAATCTAGCCATGTCAGTATTGCTGAGCCTTTTTCAGAAAAACAGATTTTCTTAAAATCTTAGTGTGTTACTTAGGTTGTCTTAGATAAGTATTGTTTCATTGCAATCTGTTTTAAACCTTTTGATACCTAGGATAAAACTTCCCAGAAAATCAAAATTCTAATCTTTGATTTTATTTTTAAAGGAGGAAATATGAGCGATCTTGGAAAGACTCCGAAGACCACCCCCACCATCAAATTGTTCTCCTTATGAACAAAGAAACTAAATGAATCAGGCCAATTTTAAATATTGAAACTTCATGTGAAGCACTGTCATATAAGGAGAATGTTAAACCTTTCTAGCACGTGTAAGGATATTCATTAGTGTTCTAAAATTATGACAAACTCAAAAGTCTAACACATTCTGGTGTAATATTAGTACTGGTCAATTCTGGCTATTACTCTAAAATATTATATGTCACAAAATTGAACAAATTTCCTTGTCAATTTTTATAATCAGATCTTTATTATTGCCACTTTAAAGCCTTTTGCCATTTTCAGATGTTATTTACGTCACGTCCACAGGGATACATAAGACAAAAAAAAAAACCTGACAAATACTCTAGGAATACAGGTTTCCCATGGAACTGAGGATTACAAAAATTGCAGTTTATGGAAAAACTGCACCCATATTATTTGCTTACAAGACCAAGTTTTTCTATGTGGGACAAAATGAACTATGGAGGACCAATGTAATTTTTAATGACATTTTGTTTGAAATAGTAGTTTTTGTTTTGCTTCTCCAGACTTAAGCCTTTTTTGAGCCAATTATGGCCTGCAGCAATGGTAAATTACATCTTTTTTGGGAACAGAACTGAAACATTAGCTTTTCTGACACTCCCAAAATGTGAAAACTTTTAGTATTTTCTTTCTCATGGCAACATTTATATGCTTAAATTCAGTAACTCTTTTGTCTCTATAATAGACTATTGGGCTGTTGATATGTCATATTTGAGACCAGATTGCCTTCAGAAATTCAGACTGAGTCTTCAAAGACAAGCTATCTTGAATGCTTGGTTTTCAGGGTTCCAGATCTGTCAGGAAAGGATTAAAAAGGTCACCCCTTGGCATACTCAGAAACCTCAGGACATTTTGGGCACCTTGAGAAGAACTTACCCGAACAGAAGAAACCAGGCAATGGCTGATGGTGAGAATCAGGCATGTCCCTGAGCCCTGAAAGGCCATTAAGAGCTCAATCTCACATTCCTTATGAAAAGTTCCAGCAAAACAGATTTTAAAAAATATATGGTTATATTTTGTGCTTATGCAAAAAATGGCCAGATTTATTGGAACTAGGCTTAAGATAGAAATTAATTTTACTGTAATTACTTGGTAGAAGTGCAGTGAAGAAAAAATATTTCAGTAATCTTTTTGTGGGCACCAGATTCTATTATTTAAAATTATTTTTCGAGGTTTTTAATTTTATCTGTGAACTGGACTAGGTCCTGAATTTTTCCAATATCTGGTTTTGATTTTCTAAACTATCATTTTCCAGTTTTTCCACCAATGTTTTTGGCTTGGATTGATTGAAAACTGAAACTTTTTTCCAAAATCTTATGAGCTGTAAAGGGAACTTTTATTAACCTCAGAGAGATCACCAAGATACCTGTGCCTAAGTGTAACTATTGCTATTTTCCTAAATACTTAATGACATCAAATTGCAAACAGGAAATCACTGCTGACCCTTCAGCCTGTCTGAGGATACTTCACTCTAGCGTGTAGAACTCTCAGCGGGTTGCCCTCAGAACTCCTGATTAGACTTGGGTTTGTTTCAATCATTAACCTTTATTCATTTCCTTAGAAATGCCTCATTATACTTGCCAAAAATTAGACACAGCTCTTTAATTGGATGCTCTAAACTATCTAACACAGCTACAATATGTAAAAAATCACCGTTAACTGAGGTTGAATTAAAACCTCTTGAAAAAAACATGTTTAGAGAGCAACAAGAAATTAAAGATTGAGATCATAATAGGGAGAAAGGTAGGCATGACCTGACACACCTCATTAGGTAAAGTATAGGTAAAAGATGTAAGCAGTACCCTCACGTTGGACAGAAGATGCAACACTGGAAAAATGTAATATATTTAATATATTGTAAATTTTTCTGGGACTGCCTCACCTACCCCCACCCATCTAGTAGGCAGAGAGCAAAACCATCTTCACAGGCTCAATCTGGTATGCAGGAATCTGCTGCCTGGAAGTAAAGCCAGTCTTTTCATATCCACTAATGACCAAGGAGTCAGATAAAGATTTAACAGTGGGTACCCAACCTTTGCATCTCTGCAGTGTGTTCTTCAGGGAAGGAATTAGTCGTGCATTGTCTTCCTCTAGCATCAGCATTTATCTTTATATTGGAACAACTTAGAACTAGAAGCCCCACCTGTCAAGAATTTACATTCTTAATGTCAGTGACTCACTGTTCTTACCTGTATAAATGAAATTCAAACTTGTGTTTATTGGAACAGCTCTCACAGTGTAAACTCTGTCAGACTGCTTCTCTGGTTCAAATCTTCACTTTATCTAATAAACTACTTGTTGAACTATCATTAAGACTTTTATATCCAGGGACCTCCCTGGTGGCGCAGCAGTTAAGCGCTGCGCTGTGGAGCTGTCGGCAGTGGCGATGCGAGTTCGACGCCCGGCCGGGGAGATTCCCACATGGCTCCTGCCTTGCCCGCTGCTCCCCCCAGCAATGTATCTCTGATCTGCCTGTTCTGCTCCCCACTCTGTATCTGATGAAGTCTCTCACCACTCCACACCTCTAGCCTGTACCCCAGCTGTATGTATACATAAATAAATCTTAAAAAAAAGAAATTAAAAAAAAGACTTTTATATCCAGTTAATTGTATGGTACGTGAATGACATCTGAAATTTTTCTTAAAAAGGTGTAGAAGTGTTTTGGTAGGGAAGACTTCATAGGATAAATGTGAATCTAAAAATAACAGTTTTTCCTGACTCTGTAAAGAAGTATCACCCACATTTTTTAAATAATAAAATATATATTTATCCCTTCCATTATCCAGTGATATATATATATATTTTTTTTTTAAACACTTGTTAACATTTAACATATCTGGGTTTGTGTGTACACATTTAATTTTATTGAAACAAAGCAACTTGTACATTTTTAACATTTAAAACTGAGCATCATCGTTCCTTTCCAGTGAAACAGAAAGAAAATTCAAAAATAAACAAGAGCAAAATTATAATAGAGAATGTAAATTCCAAATACAATCCTACAGGTTCTGCTGATTCTCCCATTGAGAGGCAGGGCTAAAGTCATTCAGACAGTTTTCTTTTAAAAGTATCATCTTAAACTGCAGTGATATCTGTTAAACATCATAATTAAACATGCCAAAGGAGAAGCCATGTTGTCAAAATGCCCACTTAAGCCACCCAGATATCGCAAAACAACCCTTTGCTGATCTCCTATAATCCTATTTTGTAAAGTTTTTTCCTTTGAAACTAGACAGATACATGTTGGTAAATGCTAACTGTCCATATTCACAGAAACAGTGTGATCTGAGTCCAATATAGAGAGAGGAGGGGAAAAGCATAGCATCCTCCAGCTTCCAAGAGTTTAGGAGGATTTTCTTTTTTCCCCACAGAGAATGGTGTTGCTGATTCCATAAAGTTTTTGCCGAGACAGGAAGGGATAAAAATGAATTTAGACCAGATAGGTGTAGAGAGTATTTTCCCACTGTATTCTGCACCCCACCACCCAATTGAGAACCATGGTATAAAGGAGTGAAATAAGACTTCAAAAATAGGGCAACTGAGCACAACGGGGGGAGGAGGGGCAGATTGTAACTTCTTATGAATTTAAAAAGGAAGGTTGGAATCCATGTGTTCCATTAGTCATCTTCTTCCTCCCCATCATCGTCTTCTTCATCCTCATCCCCTTCTTCATCAGTATCTTCCAATCCTTCGTCGTCGTCATCTTCTCCTTCTTCTTCATCCATATCAGGAACCAAGTAGTACGGTAGTGGATTTGGCCAAATATCATCTTTGATGATTTCTCCTAACTCATCTGCACCTGCATCAGAATGGTCAGTAAACCAGGTAAAGAAGCTCTCTGGTTCCTCATGCTGTCTCTTTCTGCTGGCTTTACTCTGCATTTGACTTGACCGTTTCGTCAAATCCTTTCCAGATTTCCACTTGATTTCACTAGATTTTGAACATGGATCACCACTCTCATTCAGATAAAATTCTTTGAAGAGGACTTTATTTTTGAAGTAAGGATTTTCATCAAAATAAAAATCTATTCTGTAACCTGACTTAATATCTTCAAATTCTGTCACTTCAACTCTTGCCAAATAATACAGCACCTCTTCATCCTCTTCCCCAAGCAGTGCGGATACTTGTGGATGATTGACAAATGTTGTTACCCAAAAATTGGGGATTCTGGTGACCAATTCTGACCTCTTCTTTAAAAATGGTTGGCGGAGTTTGTTATATTTCTGTTCTATTTTCAAAATCTCCTCACTAGCTTGTTCATTAAGTCTGTCTATTTCATTTTGTACTTCATCAATAATATGTTCAATTGCTTCTTGCTGCTCTTTTTCTGAGGTCTTGCCGGCACCCTCATGGTTGGTGCTGAGCTCCTTTTTAGTGACTTTGGCTGATGGCGCCCACATGGTGCTGCTAGGAGGTCCGAGTGGGAGCAGGGAGGAGAGAAGAGAAGGCAAAGGTGGCAGATAGCAGCTTCCCCTCACCCCACACAGCTGGTACTCCCTTTCCCTCCACCCCACACAAACACTGTCCAAGAGGCCTGGTGACAAGGAAGGGGCTGAGTGGTATGCTTACTGAGGGGAGGCAACAGACAGGTGAGCTGGCAGGGGCTGCAGGCTGTTGACAGGTCGATTGACAGGCTGGCTGGCAGGCAGGTTGGTAGCAGCTAACAGGTAACTGGGGGGGCAGGCAGGTAGGTGGGTTGGTTGGCAGATGAGTGGCCTCACTCACTCTCTGGGCTGGTGGGGTCCCTCCCTCCCGCCCTCCCTCCCACTAGGCAGTCTGGCAGGCACCCTCACTCTTGCTGGGCTGGCTGGCTTGTACCTCCACTCACGCTGGAGGTCTGGCTGCGAGCAACGGGCAGGCTGGAGCAACGGGCAGGCTGGCGGGCAGGCAGGTGGACAAGCAGGCAGGATGGTGTCCTCACTCTCACGATCCTGAACTGTTGGGGGTCCTCACTCTCACGATCCTGAACTGTTGGGGCCCCTCCCTCCATCCCTCCCTCCCGACCTCCCTGCCTCCCCCTGGGCAGGCCAGCAGGCACCCTTACTCTGGCTGGCTCCCGGTGTCTGGCTGCTGGCGGGCAGGCGATGCCCTCCCTCACACCCTGGGCTGGTGGGGCCCCTCGCTTCCTCCCGCTCCGCCCGACGGGCAGGCGGGCTCCCTCCCTCCCTCCCGCAGGGCGAGCTGGCAGTGCCCTCACTCACGCTGGCGCTCTGGCTGCTCGCGATGACCGGCAGGCGGGCTCCCTCACTCTCCCCTTGGCCGGATGGCGGGCTCCCCAGCGCCCTGACGCTTGCGGAGCTGGCGGGCTCTCTCCCTCACGCTGGGCGGGCGGGCGGGCGGGCTCTCTTCCTCACACTCTCGGGGCTGCCGCTCCCCCGCCACCCCCAGCCCCCCGCTCGCCCGGCTGGCGGGCTCCCTCACCCCCTCCACGCTCGCCCGGCCGGCGGGCTCCCTCCTTCCCACACGCTCGCCCGCGGGCGGGCTCCCTCCCTCACGCTGCGCGGGCCGGCGGGATCCCTCATTAACTCACGCCGGGCGGGCGGGCGGGCGGGCGGGCTGCTGGCCGGCTCCTTCGCTCAAGCGCTGCGCTCGCGGATCGGCGCTCTAGCTCGTGGCTGGGCGCTCTAGCTCGCGGCTCGGCGCTCAAACTCGCTGCTCGCGCTCAAACTCGCTGCCGGCGCTCTAGCTGGCCGCTGGGCGCTCCAGCTCGCTGCTCCGGCGCTCTAGCCTCCCGCTCCGCGCTCGGGCCCAACTCACTGCTCGCCTCCCAGCCGCCTCGCCCTCCGCCCCGGCGCCTCGAGGCCGCAGGCCTGTGTCTTTTGGTGTATGTACTGTTTTCGTTTAAAAATAGTTCTTTTTAAGTAGCACCTAACGGATTGTTTATATCCCTTCTAAATCTTGATAATTTGTTCTTTATTTTATTTTTTGAATCGCATTTTTTGGGAGGTTGGTGTCTAGCACTGTACATAATTCATAGGAATAGGTTGACACCTCCTGGGGTGTGTGTCACCACACCCCACCCACCGCCAAGGCACCCGGGGGCCTCCACCTTGGGCCGTTGGACCCCTTTCCCACTTTGTTTCCTGCTCCCCACCCGTTCCTTCTGGTAGCCTCTAATCTGCATTCAGATTTCAAGGAATTGTGTTGGTTTAGCTTTGTCTGTTCCTTTTGTTTTGTTTCTCTCTATTCCACATATAAGTCACACCATCTGGTATTTGTCTTTCTCCCTCTGACTTATTTTCTTAACATATGCCATTAAATAGTCTTGTAAAGCGGCAGAGTGTTTCCTTGCATAAGCATTTCATAATTCATTTAGCCATTCCCTTTTTATTGGTCATTTAGGCTCATTTCAATTTACGCTACACAAGAAATAATGCTGTGATGAACATATGCATATGAAATTTTTTATGCACTTCCGTGATTATTTCTTTAGGATAAATTTTATAAATTGGGGCAACCTTGTCAGAAGATATCCAGTATTGTTAAGGTCCTTCAAAATACTTTCACCAAAATATGCTTAAGAGTATAACCGTTGAAATAAATTTTTGTCAACACGACAAACTGAAACCATGTTTGTATAAAAATAATTTTTGCTAGTGTGCCTCCCTGGTGGCACAGGGGTTGAAGTCTCAGCGCTATCAAGCTATCACCAGCCACTGCAGCGTTAGTTCAATCCCCAGACAGGGAGCTAACCCACAGGGCATAGCAGACCTCTCCTGTCTCACCCGGCTGCCTCCCTCAGCAGTGTATTTCAGTAGATCCACCTGTTCTGCTCCCCACTCTATCTCTGGTGAATCCTCCCACCCCCTGCACCTCTGGCCTACACTTCATGTCTTGTATGCATAAATAAACAAAATAAATATATATATATTTTAAGATTGATTTATTTATACATACAGCTGGGGTACAGGCCAGAGGTGTGGAGTGGCTAGAGGCTTCACCAGAGACAGAGTGGGGAGCAGAACAGGCAGATCAGAAGTACACTGCTGAGCAGAGCAGCGGGCAAGGCAGGAGAGGTCTGCCGCACCATGTGGGATTCTCCCCCGCTGGGCATCGAACTCGCATCACTGCTGCCTACAGCTCTGGGGGTCGAACTCGCATCGCTGCTGCCTGCAGCTCCACAGCGCAGCGCTTAACCACTGCGCCACCAGGGAGGCCCCAAAATAAATATTTTTAAAAAGCTTTGCTATTGAGGCTGATTTTTTATTTCATGTCTCTTGTTTATTTCCTCCTCCTTTTGCAAAGTACATTTCATGTATCATGCATGTTTTTCACCTGGGATATTTATATTCTCTTGACTTTAGAAACTCCCTAAACATTATAGTTATTAACTTTGGCCTATCATATTACTGAGACTCCTTTATTATTCACATAATCATTTATCAAATGCTGTGACAATACATCATGTTCTCTATTCATCACCCAAATCCCTTACAATTCCCTTCTCACATAAACACTTATCTGTGAGGTGGTGAGAAGATTTAGATGGACAGGGGGTAATTTTTCGGATACACATTAGAAACTATCTGAATTTGAACCAATCTTTACCTTTATTACATAAACTTTATACAATAACCAAGTTGAAAATGACAACTAACCTCTTACCAGATCACCTGATCTTTATAAATTTAACTAGTTTACCTCTTAATAGGGCAACATTTTGTTTCCATGGGGATATATGTCTACATACACTCATCAATTTAAAAGTAGAATGCCTTTTATTTTTCTTAGCTAGGAATATTGTTTAAAGATCAATATAATGGCATACCCTTTATAAACAACAACCATAAGAGTTTAAAGATTATCCTATATTTATTTATTATAATGGTAATGTTACAGAGAAGAGGGGCATCCCAGGACTCCCAAACATGCCAGCTCTAAATGGGTTCTGCCATCTGCTGCATCAAGACAAAACATATTCTAGCATCTAAGAACTTTAATACAATTAGTGTGCAATAGAGACAACAGAAGGGAAAGAATAGATAAAAGTTTCCACATCAGACACCTAACGTTTCCCATCCTGTGGTGGATTAATGCCCAACCTAACAGGATTAGCCCAAGGCAGGACTACTGAGGCCCAAAAGCTTGTCACAAGTCCAAGGCATTTTCTGGTGGGGACCCATAGGAAAGGGAGAGAAGGGATCAGGCAAGTCTGGAAGGAAAAGAGCAAAATCAAAAATCAAAATAAAGGCTGCACGGTCAGCCTCTCCACGGGTCTCTCATCCATGTCTCTGTCTCCAAGTCTCTGGTACAAGTCCAAGGCTGAGAAGCAAGCGCAGTTTCTTCACATGTCTCTCTGCTTCATGTGCCTCCTCCAGGCCCTCTTCCAGATCTCCTTCCTTCTTTCTCCCAGTCTTATGTAGCTTCTCCTCCCTGCCCAGCTCCACCTTTCCTTAGGGTGGGCCAAGGAACCTGGAACCTCCCCTTTGCCTGAGGATTACCCTGTTACAATAAGAGCAATCAATTACACTGGTCAACAGTGAGATCGTTACTGACTTAAAAAAGGCCCTAATCTGTAGTATCTTGGTGTGCTGAACATGAATATAAACCTGAAAATTTTTTATTAGCTCTCATTTTGAAGATATTTCATATAAATCATTTTATATGTTTCACCGTGTAAATTTATTCAGTAGGACTACAACAACATCCTAACTCAGGGCCTCCCTGGTGGCGCAGTGGTTAAACGCTGTGCTGTGGAGCTGTCGGCAGCAGCGACGCCAGTTCGACGCCTGGCCTCGACGCCTGGCCTCGACACCTGGCCGGGGAGATTCCCACATGGCACAGCAGACATCTCCTGCCTTGCCCACTGCTCCTCTCAGCAGTGTATTTCGTTGATCTACCTGTTCTGCTCCCCACTCTGTCTCTGGTGAACCCTCTTGCCACCCCACGCCTCTGGCCTGTACCCCAGCTTGTATGCATAAATAAATATTTAAAAAAACAAACAAAACATCCTAAATCAGCCTAGAATGATGTAATATTGCATCGCATTGCATAATACCATTATGCATCATCCAGAGTTGATTGCATCATTTTCTGATGCAATGCAGTACTACTGCCAGGTGGCTGCTGAAGCAGTGCACTGTATAAAGCCCTGTTGGAAAGGTTGAGCACTGAAAATATTTCAGACTTTGTGTGAGACAGTTTAAGCTACTGTTCCATAGAACTGTTATTATTTTATCCATTTAGGCACAATACAGAACAGTAATGCCTCGAAAGTACGTTAATAGTGTGGACAATTTCTGCTCTATTTGTGGGGAAGTGACATTTGCCAATCAGAAGAAAAGTGTCACTTCTCAAGTGAAAAAGGCTTAGCATCTTTACTTCAGATGCAAGGTTGGTGACCAAGACAAGCCTTGGGCCCCGCATATATGCTGTGCTACATGTACAACACAGCTTTCACAGTGGTTCAATGGCAAAAGACTATCAATGCCGCTTTCAGTCCCCATGGTGTGGAGAGAGCCGAGCAACCACATAAAAGACTGTTACTTCTGCTTGGTTCCTCCTCTTTCCTGCGGAATAACGAAGCAAAAGAAGTCAAGAATAGTCTACCCAAACATTCCGTCTGCATTGAGACCAGTTCCACATGGTGAGGCACTTCCTATTCCAGAACCTCCAGCAGAATATTCTCTTGATTCATCTGATTAGGACAAGGGTGAGCCGACCTGTTCTTCTGTTCCATCAGCATGCAGTTGATGTCGTTTTAGAGTCGATGGATTGGAGAGCGGAGCGGGGTCCTTGGGTTCACTCTGGGAAAGGTTTCACCAGAGCTCCCTTCGGCGGCACGTAACAAGTTTCTCCACGAGACAGAGACTCAGTTATGCTTAAAGAACAGGTTTATTAGGACAAGGAAGTAAAGGACACTTGTAGAGATACAAGTGGACAGGAAGAGCTGCCCCTCTGAGCGGGAAGATTTGCTAAGAGAGGCCTGCATGGTGCAGGTCATGGGCAGACAGGCAGGCCGCTGCCCTGCAGAGGGACAGAGTTCGTAAGGAAAACACCTGCATAGGCACAGGTGGGCAAAGAAATGGCTGCCCAGAGTTCTTGCATGGATCGCACTGGTATAGCCCTCTTTCAGTTGGGAGGGGCTCATCATCGAGGATTGCTGTTTGTTTATTGGCTAACTAGAATTAGAAAAGAGACCAGAGGTTCTATGATGGGCTCAATCTCCATATCTTTGCCCCTAGACTGCCTTCTAGCTCCTACCTATGCTTTGTAACTTAGGAGCTGCCACTTAGGGATTGTGCTAATGGTTATGTTGATTTCTTCTAACCCCACTTTCTTGTGTGGCTCTAGTTCTAATTTTATATCTCCTCCATCACAGTGATCCATATTTTCACTGTGGTGAATCATCAACCCCACACAGACTAACACAGGAAGAACTAAATGCCCTGGCTCGTGATTTGAACTTATCCAAGAACAAGGCAGAATTGTTAGGATCAAGACTCCAACAATGGAATCTTCTAGAAATAGATGTCACAATTACTTGATATCGAAAGCGCCACCAGCATTTGGAGCCTTTCTTCAGAAAGGAAAGTACTCTGGTATTCTGTTCCGATATTGAGAGCCTCATGAATGCCTTAGAAATCACTTATGACCCACAGAATGGAGACTATTTCTAGACTCTTCGAAACTGAGTCTTAAGGCTGTGCTTTTGCACAATGGAAACTGTCTTCCATCTATTCTATTCCTGAACAGCTGCACAGGAGACAAGCTAAGAAATCTAAGAAGCGGTCTATGACTTGATTTTTTACATGTATTAACCACAGGCCTATTACTATTGGCATGCATTTCATGATGTAAACATCAATTTATTGCAGATTACAAAAAAAAAAACTAGGGCCAAAATTAGAATTTGACTGTCATATTCGTGTTGAGCACATACAAATTGATAGGAAATGACTAATTTTATTCCAGTAACATGACTTTTGTAAAAATTTGTTGACTAGTGTTATTTGAACAAACAGGGTTTATTTGGAAAACAAACCAATAGATGAGAGGGCAGACTGTGTTCCTGGGGAGAGCCACATGCACTTCCACTAATCTTAGTCTCACAACAACCTGTATAACATCTTAGAGGACTATCCCCTTAGTTCCAGAAGGGGGAAATGCAAAGCAAGGAGAGCCCAATAGTTTGCCGATTTACATATGCTTGGATACTCTTTAGCACCCAACTCTATTTAAATTAAATTCTGAATATTAATGTTCACAGGTAAAAACATTTAACATAAAATTTACCATGTTAACTATTTCCAAGTACATAGTTCAGTAATATTGATAAATGCAAATAAATTCTTAAAAAATCTTAATATGCCTGAGTTTATCTTTTAACACTTCATACTCCTTAACCTTTCATATCCTTCTACAATCTTCATCAAGCCTAAAACAAAATTCTCACATCTAACTGTTTTCTTTGGATTTTCATTTCCTTATGAAGGAATAAGAGTCACATAAAACTTAAATAAATCTATATACTTTCCCCCTGTTAACCTATTTTTGACACTTTAATTTTCAGACCCCTACATAGCTTTATTTTCTTTAATAATATCTTAAATTGTTATATATTTATTTGTGGCAAGAATCTCTTTTTCTAACCTGTTTTAACATTTCAACAACGGATAACATTCATATTTTGTAAAGATCTACTAGGAATGAATGAAATTGTTAAGGGCTAATTTGTAGGAAAATATTTACTGCATTTCTTTTATATGGTAGGCACTATTATTTTACATATATTTTCTAATGTGAAAATGATTGCAAAACACTTACATCAAATGCAATAGTTTTTAAAGTTTAAACAAAATAAAATTTAAAAACCAGATTTGTAGAACACACCATTTACAAATTACTGAAATCTGCGTAACAGTAGAAAAACAGGACCAGTAATTGTTTTGCATGACATTAATTTAAAAAGTAATGCCATTGAGTAGGGAAATTCTGCATTCAAAATACAGGCACTGATAACAAACATTTACAAAGAACTCACACAACTCAACAAAAACAAAGCCAATAACCCAGTCAAAAAATGGGCAGAAGAGCTCAAAAGGCACTTCTCCAAAGAAGAAAAGCAAATGGCCAACATATACATGAAAAAAATGCTCAACATCACTTATAATCAAGGAAATGCAAATCAAAACCACTATGAGATACCACCTCACACCTGAGAGCACACATTAAAAATACAGACAACAGGGCCTCCCCAGTGGCGCAGCGGTTAAGCGCTGCGCTGTGGAGCTGTTGGCAGCGGCGACGTGAGTTCGACGCCTGGCCGGGGAGAATCCCACATCGCGCAGCAGACCTCTCCTGCCTCGCCCGCTGCTCCCCTCAGCAGTGTATTTCTGATCTGC
Source organism: Scalopus aquaticus (assembly GCA_004024925.1). Taxonomy (NCBI): domain Eukaryota; kingdom Metazoa; phylum Chordata; class Mammalia; order Eulipotyphla; family Talpidae; genus Scalopus; species Scalopus aquaticus. The sequence continues at coordinate 19,136 of PVIJ01005124.1, forward strand.
CTGTTCTGCTCACTGCTCTGTCTCTGGTGAACCCTCTCGCCACCCCATGCCTCTGGCCTGTACGCCAACCTGTATGTATAAATAAAAAATAAATCTTTAAAAAAAATAAAAAATAAATAAAAATAAAAATACAGACAACAACAAATACTGGAAAGGACGTGGAGAAAAAGGAACTCTTCTACACTGCTGGTGGGAATGTGAACTGGTCCAACCACTATGGAAAGCTGTATGGCGATTCTTCAAACTGCTCAACATGGAGCTCCCATACGACCCAGCAATACCACTTTTGGGAATTAACCCAAAGGACACAAAAACACTAATCCGAAAGGATACATGCACCCATATGTACATTGCGGCACAATTCACAATAGCAAAGGTATGGAAGCAACCCAGATGTCCAAAAATAGATGATT
>PVIJ01005124.1:19648-107998 GCA_004024925.1 Scalopus aquaticus
GGGGGGGGGGGGGAGGGGAGGATAAGGGCACAAAATGGAAGAGAGGAGAATACAGGGGGACCATGGAGATGGATCACGGGTGAATTGGTGGTGGGCTGCCCAAGTGGAATACAAAATGTAAAAGACATAAATAACAGTAAAAAAAATACAGGGAATGATTTATAAATGGTCAATTAGCACAAGAGACAGTGAATACCACTAATGATCAGAGAAACACAAAAATCACTATGAGATATTACCTCATATCCATTGGGATGGTACTTTTTTTTTGAGGGGGGAATCGCAGGGGTCAGCACATCCGGAGTGCAATGGATAAGCCTCCCCCTCGGAAACCACCTTCGTGCCAGGTAAGTATTAGGACGGTACTTTTTAAAAAAGTGTGAAGTTGTAGAGAAATTGGACCGCTTATGCGTTGTGGGGATTGTAAAACGGCACAATTGCTATGCAAAATGGTACAGATTAGAGATCAATCTACCATATGATCCAGCAATGCCACTTCTGGGTATATAAGCACAAGAATTAAAAGTAGAGTTTTGAAGAAATATTTGCATTCTCATGTTCATAGCAGCGCTATTCATAATAGCCAGGAGGTGGAGGCAAACCAAAAGTCCATCAACAGATAAATGAATAAACAAACTGTTGGATATTGGGCCTCCCTAGCGGCCTAGGGGTTAAGTCTCAGCGCTATCACTGCTGCAGCCTGAATTCAATGCGAAGCCAGGGAGCTGACCCACATAAGGTGCAGCAGACCTCTCCTTCCTCGCCTGCTGCTCTCCTCAGCAGTGTACGTCAGTTGATCAGCCTGTTCTGCTCTCCACTCTGTCTCTGGTGAATCCTCTCATCCCCTCACCACACCTCTGGCCTATACCCCCAGCTTGTATGAATAAATAAATAAATATTTTTTTTAAATACACTGCTGAGGGGAGCAGTGGGACAGGAAAGGTCTCCTGCGTCATTTGGGTTAGCTCCCTGGCCAGGAATCAAACTCATGTAAAAATGGCTGGTGATAGCTTGATAGTGCTAAGACTTTAAACCCTGAGCCACCAGGGAGGCACCCAAGTACCATTATTTTATATAGTTCAAGCAGAGAGAAGAAAATTGAGGTCCTTCCTTTAAAGTCCAGAAAAATATGCATTTCTTTTGTTTTCTTTCTTTTTTGGTCCCTCGTCTTCACTGTGATGAACAAGAATAGTTTGTGGCAGATCCTCCTGTGCTCGCACACTCTGACATGCAGCTGGTGAATTGTTTAGCACTTGGCATGTAGCCTGACCTGCACCAACAATCAGAGCTGGGACGAAGGCACATTTCTTCTGCCATAGCTATGTGGAGAAAGAGCACAAAACTGAATTTGGAAAGTGAAAAAAAAAGGAGTAAAAATGCCTATGTATCACATATTCAGATTCTTTTCAATCAATCTGCATCACATATGGGAAATCTTACCACTTAAATACAGCTTCTATTGTCTAACTAGGATATTTTGTTTTCTTGCACTTAGAATAAAAAAAGAAACATTACAATAGACCTGTTGTCAGAGATTTTTTTTCTATTTGTTGACAACACAAATAAACACACATGTTCACTTCCTATAAGGAGACTATGAAAGAGTGATAATTGTTCAACATGATAATTGAAAAATGTACCACATATATTCCAGCATAAAAACAGATTAAGTTTAGGTTTTTCTTAATCCAATTCTATTGAATTGGTTTTATCATTCCAGCCAAGGAAACCAATATTCTTTAGAATGTTTATATTTAAGAAAAAATTGAGTAAAAATGAATTTAGCTACATTTCATCAGAAAACTAAATTGGTGAAGGTATCTTATTCACCAAACATTTTGATTCAGGTTTAAGAATTCAGTATAAATCCCTGAAGCCAAATTTTAGAAATGGTATTTGAAAATTTCATTCCCACAAAATTCAAAGAATCATTTTTTAAATAGGAAAAATATTTTTCAGTTATGCCTTATTTTCCAAATTTGATATCAAATATCTTGTATTTTTGAGTAAAACAATGCGCTCAGTAACAGACTCATGCCTGTCACTCTGTGACTGTTTCCTTTTTTGGACAGAATCCCTCAGGTTTCTCTCCTACATTCAGATGTGGAGATAAATTATCTACTTGCGCAGATTAGTGAAGCATTACTAGCTATATACTTAGGCATATTCTGCAACTCTGAAATTTTCTTAGGACTATATGACCTCTTTGTTTGTTTAGAACCATTTGCAAATGAATAGGAGTGAACATTTGCTTTTTCGCTACTATTTTATAAAATACCACAAGATAATCATCACAATTAACTTCTTTTTTTCATTAAACATTCCGCTGAAAATCCATTCATGGTCAAGTAATTTTGTTAAGTAACATTCACCATTTATTCTGATCTTTAATATAAACTGGGTTTGCCATAATGCACCATTGCATACCAAATTGATGTTTTAAAGTAAATGTAGCATCTTCTGGTTTTCATCATTCTTCACACAAGCAAGTTAAAAAAAAATAAGGGAACTAAAGCACACCAAAGTCAATACCTTCACCTTTAGCTTTTGCATTTAGTTTTAATGTCCATTTGATACCAGGCAAATGGGGCATTAAAACTGGCCCAGGGCACTGCGCAAATTGTTTACCAGTCATTATCTTAGTTTTGGACCCATGCACTCACAATTGCAAGACTACTCAGGCTTAGGAAACAATAACAATGGGATTTATTTAACTAACAAGGAAAAACAAAGAGTTACTGAGGCCAGAACATGGCTGTTTACCTTATTTAAAGCAATGTCCAGTTCTTTTAAGTCCCAAAGAAGTAACAACAAAGGCAGCGTCTTCCCGTCACTGTGGAAGTGGAGCTCCTCTTCCAAACAATAGGCCACATGTCCAAGATGGCGTCTTCCTGCTTCTGCAGACACACAGCAACCAGACTGTAGGCCAGGTTCCCACTCACAAGGATGACACAGAACACAACTGAAGATGTTCCCGAAGCTGCCATGGTGCCCCAGCACAGCACCAGGCCAACAACACTGAAAACAGCAACTACAGCGGCCCGACGATGGCCCAACAGACTGCACTCACACATTTTAGGAAGGCGCCTGCTCTGGGCCTTTGCTTTTTTTCTTCAGCTGCAGTAAAAACAAAACCGGGAGCAGTTTCCATTGCTCAGCTACTTGCAAAGCCTCCAAAGTCGTTGGTCCCAAAGTCACTGAAGATTCCAAAAATGCTCAGTCCAAAACTCTGTGTCCTGGCAGGTCAAAAGCTTCTGGCGTCTGATTCCAAACTCTCAACTTTGGCGGCTCCATTTCCTGCCACTGCTGCTGCTTTTCCTACATCATGGCGACTACTTCTTCTTCCTACATCATGGCAGCTGAATTGCCTTCTTTTTAGTCCCTTTTATTTCTCATCAGAGTCTCCACTCCAAACTACAATACAATACCTTTTTAACATTTCTCTGGGGCCGATCTATCCTCATCAGCAACCCCCTCCAGGGGGCACCACCTTTACTGGACTTTGGTTTCAGTCCCAGTTACACATTGAGCTTATTCTTGGGTTTTGATAAGCACCAATGTTTATCAGATGTTGCTTTTGCTTTATTTTCCTGACTACTTCTATGGCAGCATGTGGTCTGCTATTTGTACACTTACTTTGGTAATACTGACAGTACTGCTGTCTCCCCAAAGGGGGTTAGGTAGGCTTTTTCTCAATATACCTGTAACCAGGCTGAGTCCAAAGTCTGGTAAAGATAGTGCCCCCTGGAGGGGTTTGCTGTTGAGAATGAATAGCCCCAAGTAAAATGCATAAGTTTGCATTTTGGGGCAGAGTTTCTGATGAAAAATAAAAGGTTCTGAAGGTGAAGGAGATTCAGTCGCCATGATGTAGGAATGAAAGAGGAAGTTACCATGATGTAGGAATGGAAGAGGCAGTTGCCATGATGAAGGAATAAAGGAAGCAACCGCCATGATGTAGGAAAAGAAGCAGCAGAAAATGTAGCCGCCAAGATTGAGAGTTTGGGAACCAGACGCCAGAAGTTTTGAGCCACTGGGATATAGATTGAGTGTTTTTGGAATCTTCAGTAACTTTGGGGACAGCGACTTTGGAGGCTTTGCAAGTAGCCGAGCGATGGAAACTGCTCCCAGTTTTGTCTTTACTGAAACCAAAGGAAGAAGGCGGAGGACTGAAGCGGGCGCTTTCCTAAAATGCACAAGTGCAGTCTGTTGGGCCGTCTGTCCACTGTAGTTGCTGTTTACAGTGTTGTTGGCCTGGTGCTGTGCTGGGGCACCACGAGTTTCAGGAGAATCTCCAGTTGTGTTTTGTGTCATCCTCGTGAGTTGGAACCCGGCCTATAGTCTGGCTGTTGCGTGTCTGCAGAAGAAGAAAGACGCCATTTTGGAAATGTGGCCTATTGTTTGGAAGAGTTGCTCCACATCAGCAGTGGCGGATGCAGAACCAAGATAGTGACCAGTAAGCAATTGGGGCACTGCCTTTGGCCGAATTTTAAAGCCCATTTTCCCCTGTATCATACCAAGTGTAGGTTTCTTCCAATAAGTGTTGCCTTGGTATTGATGTAGTTTTTGGAGTTGCGGGGTCCTTGGGTTCGCTCTGGGAAAGGTTTCACCATAGCTTCCCTTCGGCGGCATGTGGCGAGTTACTCCATGAGTCAGAGATGTTAGATAGACTTAAACAGGTTTATTAGGGAAAGAGACAGGGAAGTAAAGGCCGCTTGCACAGGCACAAGCGGGCAGGAAGAGCTGCCCCTTTGAGGGGCCAGGTTTGCTAAGAGAGGCCTGCACAGTTGCAGGCAGGCAGGCCGCTGCCCCGCAGAGGAACAGAGTTGATGGAAAGAAACAACTGCATAGGCACAGGTGGGCAGAAAGAAGGTTGCCCCGCATTTTTGTAGGGATGGCACTGATACAGCCCTCTTTCAGTTGGGAGGGGCTCATCTTTGAGGATGGCTCCTCTGTTACTGACTAATTAGAATTTGAAAGGAGACCAGAGATTCTAATAGGCTCAATCTCCTTATCTTTACCTTCAGCCCAGCAGTCCAATACCTGCCTGAGGCTGCTTTTGTGATCCAGGCATTGGTGTAGCTGGGTTAATGGTTATGCTAATTTTGCCTACCCCCACCTCCTTGTGTGAGTCTGGTTCTAAACTTATTTTTAAGTTATATTTCCTCATCAGTATAGGGAACTAAAATCAACTGAAGCCCAAAGAAGTCTGTTAACATTCTTTAAAAATGCAGATTTTTTTCAATTACTGCGCTAGTAAATGAGTATATTGTCACTATGTAAGAGGGTGGTCCCCAGGAAGGACGGTGTGTTCCAGGTTCCCTGCCCCACCCAAGCTGAGAAGGAGCTGGAGCTGAGAAGGAGAGATATGAAGAGAGAAGAAAAAAAAGAGAAAAAGGGAGAAGGTAAGGCAGCAGGATGGAGAGCCAGAAGAGACACAGGGAGCAGAGAGACATGTGATGAAGCTGCACCTGCCTGAACTGATTGAAACAGATGTGGGTGAGAGACCCATGGAGAGGTGACAATGGCAATGTTGATCTTGGTTTTGATTTTGCTCTTTTCCTCACAGACTTGTCTGTTTCTGACCCTTTTCTATGGGTCCCTGCCGAAAGGTGTTTTAGACTCATGGCAGGCTTTAGGGCCTTGCTTTAGGCCAATTCCATTTGGATGGACTTCTGCCCACGAGGTGATGGGTAACTTTGGGTGCTTGGTTTAGAAACTATTATTCTTTGTCTTTTCTGTATTATCGCACTAACCGTCTTTTCCACATAAGGTCTTATATGTTTTATCTTGATGCGGTGGATGGCAGAACCTATTTAGAGTGGGCAGGTTTGGGGGTTCTGGGGGTGCCTCTCTCTCTGCCCTGTAACAAGACAAGCCTAGGAGGAAAAGAGCAAATCAAAATCAAAATAAAAGCTGCCGTTGTTAACCTCCCTATGGATCTCTCGCCCACATCTGTTTCAAGCAGTCCAGGATCAAAAAAGCAAGTGCAGGGCCTCCCTGGTGGCGCAACAGGTTAAGTTGCAGCACTATGAAGCTATCCGGAGCTGCTGCAGCACACGTTCGATACCGGGCCAGGGTTCGATACCGGGCCAGGGAGCTTCCCACATGGCGCAGCAGATCTCTCCTGCCTCGCCTGCTGCTCCCCTCAGCAGTGTATTTCTGTCGATCTGCCTGTTCTACTCCCCACTCTGTCTCTGGTGAATCCTCTCACCCCCTCACACCTCTGGCCTACACCCCAGCTTGTATGCATAAATAAATAAATCTTCAAGAAAAAAAAAGCAAGTGCAGCTTCACATATCTATGCTCCATGTGTCTCCTCCAGGTCTCCTTGCGCCCCATCCTCTTCCTTCCTTCCCCAGTCTCCTCTTAAGCTTCTCCTTCCTGCTCAGCTCCACTCTCCCTTGGGTGGGGCAGGGAACCTGGAACCACCCCTTTTCCTGGAGACCACCCTGTTACACTAATAAAGAACAGGTTCTCTGCATGTGTACATTTGGGGATGAGAGGGAATCTTTGGCACAGATTCTGCTGGATAGCACAGTTGTAAAACCACAATTGCATATTTTATTTAATTTGTTATTATTAATGCAGGAAGACAAAGTACAGGACCAATTAGTTTTATAGAGAGAGAAGTTATTATCTTTGATAGTCATCAGAAGTAAATATGTAAAGTGAGTATATTATAGTTCAGAATTGTTGGAGTTCCTAAGGGAACAGTCTCACCAGAAGGGAAAGACAGTTTGTTTTTTTAATCTGTCCAGGGTAGGTTCTTTCCAATGTGTTATCTTGATGTGGAACTAAAGTCAATTGAGGCCCTGTGGGCCTCAGTAGAAATTACCATTGCTAAAAGAATATAGATTTTTTTTAACTTATTTATTTTTTTAAATATATATTTTTATTGTTATTTATGGCTTTTACATTTTGTGTTCCCCTTGGGAAGCCCACCACCAACTCACCCGAGATCCATCTCCATGGTCCCCTGTGCTCTTCTCTATTCCATCCTGTGCTCTTTTCCTTCCCTCCCTCCAGGTGCCGTGGAGTGGGGGTTGCTGCTGAACCTGAATTGACAGTGGAGAGGCTTGGGGCTTGGTTAGAAGTATATGCAATAGGGCCTCCCTGGTGGTGTAACCGGTTAAGCACAGCACTATGAAGCTATCCAGAGCCACTGCTCTGGAGTTCGAGTGGAGTTCGATCCCCAGCCAGGGAGATTCCTACATGGAGCAGCAGACCTCGCCTGTCTCGCCTGCTACTCCCCTCCCTCAGCAGTGTATTTCGATACATCCTCCTGTTCTGCTCCCCACTCTGTCTCTGGTGAACCCACTCACCCCCTGTACCTCTGGCCTGCACCCCAGCTTGTATGCATAAATAAATTAAAAATAAATAAATAAAATTTAATTTTCTAGATTTATTGAAACAGCATTGACAAATAAAAGTTACGTCAAGTTAGTTTATTAGTACATATGTGATTTTTAAAAAAATGTATGATGTGTTGATTTAATATACATATGCATTGTGATGAGATTGCCATAAATAAGTTAACACATCCATCTTCTCATATAGGTATCTTTTTTTGTGTGGTTAGAACACCAATAATCTATTTTTTTTAACAAATTTCAAGTATACAATATAATATCATTGACTATAGTTAGCATACTGTACATTAGATTTCCAGAAATTATTCATCTCATAATTGGAAGTTTGTATCCTTTGATGAACATCTCACCACATTCCTTATATTGAGCCCCTATAAACCATATTTTACTTTCTGGTTTTATGAGTTCAACTTTTTTTTGATCCTACGAATAAGTGAGATCATATAGTATTTGTCTTGTGTGTCTGACATTTCATTTAGCATAATGTTCTCCAGGTTCATCCATGCTACCACAAATGGCAGAATGTACATATATCTTACATTTTCTTTACCCCTTCATCCATTAATGGACACTTAGGTTGTTTCCATAGCTTGGATATTGTAAATAATGTTTCAGTGAGTATGGGAGTGAGTGCAAATATCTCTTTGGTATCTTAGTTTCATTTCCTTTGACTATATAACACAAGGGGTATTGCTGAAGCATGTGATCATTTTGTGTTTAATTTTTTGAGGAATCTACATATTATTTCCATAATGACTATGCAAAGGATGTAAGATCCTTTTAATTTCTTTAATATCTTTTGCAAATCAGGAATATTTTTTTCTTTGCTTTTCATTACTCACGACAAATATTCCACAATCATGATCCTTGACCTCGGAAGTTCTTAGAGCCCATGCAGTCCTTTTTGACCAATTAGAGAATGGAGTCATCTAACTCACCCATCTTGTGAAAGGTCCTTCAAATTGAATAGGTTTTATTTTATTTTTTTAAGATTTATTTATTTATGCATACAAGAACTTGGGTATAGGCCAGAAGTGTAGGGTGGTGAGAGGATTCACCAGAGACAGAGTGGAGAGCAGAACAGGCAGATCGACCGAAGTACACTGCTGAGGGGAGCAGTGGGCGAAGCAGGAGAGATCTGCTGAGCCATGTGGGAATCTCCCTGGCGGAAATCGAACTCGTGCTGCAGTGGCTCTGGATAGCTTCAAAGTGCTGTGCTTAACCTGTTGTGCCACCAGGGAGGCACAGAAAATTAAATTTTAAAATGAAGTGTCTATTTTGTTTTGGACACTGAGTGGGAACTGGCGGCAGCAGCTGTGGTGTCACAGGCAGGGAAGGGCAGGCTGACTGAGCAGAGAGAGCTAGCCAGCGATGACTAACTCGCCACGTTACTGCATACACTTCTTTTTTTTTTAAGATTTATTTATTTATGCATACAAGCTGGGGTGCAGGCCAGAGGTGCCAGGGGGTGAGAGGGTTCAGCAGAGACAGAGTGTGGAGCAGAACAGGAGGATGTACTGAAATACACTGCTGAGGGTAGCAGTGGGAGAGACAGGCGAGGTCTGCTGCGCCATGTGGGAATCTCTCTGGCCGGGGATCAGGGATCAAACTCATGCTGCAGTTGCTGCGGATAGCTTCATAGTGCTGAGACTTAACCCATTGTGCCACCAGGGAGGCCCACAAATTGTATAGGCTTTCAATTGGCAGTTGAATCTGCCTGTTACCTGTCAACCTCGGTGGTGTTCATTTGAATAGACCTGTGTTTCTTGGAGTAGATGATGCGGTTGCTGATCTACAGAACCAGAGCGCATACAGATCCCTGAACTTCCCTTTGCGGTTCTGCAAGGTGAGGGTGTGCCTGGTGCCTCCGCTACAAGTGAGTGTGAGCACAGGGAATATTTTTTTTTGTATAGGGTTATAGAAGTCTATTCTCAACAACAGAGCAACAATTAAGTATATACACATTTTAAGTAAGATGGTACAGAAAGAGTTTTGTTGGCTACTTACATGGTATCTTACAGGATGTCTACACATTGGGTGGTGGGCAGAGGGAGTCACAGTGAAAGTCTACTTATTAGGAACTTGAGAGAAAATATTCACAATGAAAAAATATATTGCTTGATAAAAAAAACGGTGGTGTAATTCAATTATAGCAATCAGATAAATTCATTGTCTCCATAGCGATGGGGCTGTCAAAAAAGGATAGAATCGGGCCTCCCTCGTGGCGTAATGGGTTAAGCGCAGCACTAGGAAGCCCTCCAGAGCCACTGCAGCATGAGTTCCATACCAGCCCAGGAGCTTCACACATGGCGCAGCAGACCTCTCCTGCTTCGCCCACTGCTCCCCTCAGCAGTGTATTTCAGTCAATCTGCCTATTCTGCTCCCCACTCTGTCTCTGGTGAATCCTCTCACCACCCCACACCTCTAGTCTACACCCCAGCTTGTATGCATAAATAAATAAATCTTAAAAAAAAAAAGGATAGAATCCTCCTTTGGTCTTGGCACCAGAGAAACAGATAAATGGCCATACTATGAGTCCCTTTTTAAAATATATCTCTGTATCAGTCATCAAAACTTTTTTTCCATTTCAGTTTTCCCTCATGAAAGACACAGTCAAATGGCCTTAATTATACTTCATTGCTGTATTAGAAATGGCCCCAAGTCCAATTGTCAACGTGCTCAGAAATCACCTTTTTGCAGAGGCTATTTTCCTAAGAATATTTTCCTAGGTGATTCATTTTACCTATTTTATTTTGGTCTTTTTAAATTTCCCATTCAGATTATAACATACTTTAATTTCATCTAAAAATGTTAGTGGGTGTATTGTATATGGCGCCTGTAGTTCTTTTGATTGCGTACAATTCACATGGAGATGTCTATTCTTATTTTAAAGATTTATTTATTTATACATACAAGAACTGGGGTGTAGGTCAGAGGTGCAGGGGGTTGAGACGATTCACCAGAGACAGAGTGGGAGCAAAACAGGCAGATCTACTGAAATACACTGCTGAGGGGAGCAGCAGGCAAGATGGGAGAGATCTGCTGTGCCATGTGGGTTAGCTCTCTGGCCTGGATTGAACTCTTGCCTCAGTGGCTGGCAATAGCTTGATGGTGCTGGGATTTTAACCCCTGTGCCACCAGGGAGGCCCTGACATGTATTTTTTAAAAATTTATACGATACATTTCAAAAACCCTAAAGGATTAAGAGTTTTATAGTCTTGATTTTAGCTAAATATATCCTGAGTTTCTGCCAGGGTCTTGCCCACACTAAAGTATATTCAAAAGCTGGTCCTCTGGAATTAGTCATGTCTCACTGATTTCACTCACTGATTAATAGATCAAGTAAAGGTCTGTTGCTTTCAAACAGGGCAATGAAGTATTTCCATGCTTTTAACCAATTTTCAAATTATAATATGAAACTTGCCAGGAAAGGATTATAAGTGGGAACCAACACAGATTTCTTCAGTTTCAACCCACTACATTAAATCTTCCTTTATCTCAATTGAGTTAGCTTGACACTCAAAAGATAACCAAAAAAATGTCATTACGTTTGAAGTTAAAAATACAACCACTTTATATTTCTCTAAAATAAAGAATACAAATAAATGTTCATTTGATGACATCAATAGTTATTTCCCTTACTCTTCTTTTATTAACATTTCTATGATTTATATACACTACTTGCATTTTGAGAGACTGTTTTAGATTTTCCAGTATTTTTACTTTTTCTATACTATAACCACTAGCTATGTTTTTTAATACTTAAAAAAAGGTCTGCTGCTGATTAAACAAATTGGTCAGTGTGTGTATATATTCACATATATACATCTGTTCCTAAAAGCACAGAATGGTTTAACCTTGTTTTGAAGTTCAGAAACTGAACATTACCTAAGTACTGTGGCTGATATTTTAATGTGTAAGCCTTTTAATGATGAATTTCCAAACCACTCTATGGGTGTTACCATGGACACTAAGAGGCACTCCACTGCCAAATCAGATGGATAGAAAATGGTTCTTTTAATATATTTCAGGTATCTGCAGACTTCCAGAACTAGCTCTGTCACAAATAAGTGGGACTTAGCCTCAATATATGAGATTTTCTGACAGCATTTCAGCTACACATTTTTGTTTCACTCTTTTGCACTCTGCACCAGTTTTTTATCTTTGTGAAAGATGTTACAGTGAAGACGTATGATAATTCCCTAAATGTTAGTTACTTCTAACAATAAGGCCTGTATTCAGGATTAGACTGGCAGGCAGATAAAGGAAGAGAGATTTGCTCTGTGTGTCCCCTCCACAGGGAGACCTATTAAGTATTGGGAAGAAAGACTTATTTCTGCTCATACTCTTTCATTTGGTAAGTATATTCTTGTATTTTTGTGGTTGTTGCTATACATACTCTAAAATAATGAATTTAAAATCTGTTTATATTCTTGGGGGGGTAGTCTCTTGTAGGGATTCATTATGTAATTCAGTTGATGGACTTATGAAACCTGCTCTTCTATAAAGAGATTTGATATATTTATAATTATGTTATTATTTTTAATGTGTATTTTGCCTTCCAGAATCTCTTTTAATTAAATTCTATGGAATGAGCTTGGAACAAAATAAGGTTAGCTCTCTACTTATTATGCAGTAATAAGATATTTTCATATGTAACCAACTATTTTTCAAATATTTAAAATATTTACATTTATGAATTTCAATTTTATATCTGTAATAGTGCTCTAAAACTGATATGTGGTGTTCAACTAACCAAGATACTATCAAAATGTATGTCTTTTTTCTCATTCTAGTCATTTAATTATTTTTTATTTTGGACATACAAAAATTTTATTGCTACTAGGCCTACACAAATTTAAGTCCCCTTCCTATGAACTACTCTACATCTCTTGAGAGGACATGCCATTAAATAATTCAACGAAATGTTACATAATATTATTCTTTGTCTTCTCATATCAATTATCTTTATTTAGGTCCCTTACTCAGAATCCCACCTACATTGGCAAGACCATTGTTTGTTTTCATCTCTGTAGCAAATGCCCCACAGATACATTAGAAAAATAGGAAGACAGCTTGTAAACAGACTCATTCCCTGCCACAGGGCTAACAAAGCAATTCACCAAATCCATCTTTCCCTAGTTCATTTCAAATCATCACTATTTCCAAATATGCTTTTTGCCCTCTAAGGATTTGAGCATGTTTAGTACATAAAAGCAGCTGAAACCAAACTTTTATTTCATCAGGTTGGATATTAGTTGATAGGGTTTTCTTTACTAAATTCTGTAATATGCTTTCCTATTTTTGATTGGTTCATCTTCCTTATATTTTTAGTTATATTATACAACTCCAATTTCAAAAACGATTATTTTAAAGGTTGTAGACAATGTATTCCCTGATACTCTGAATTATATATTTTTACATTTTAAGGATTTGATTTCAATATAATATTAGACTTTTAAAATGACATTTTTATGATTCTTTTTGATTTGGATAAAATCAGAATTAAAGTTACAGAGATACAAAGAATGCTGAGATTATTATCAAGTGTTAGATTAACTGGCAATCTCCTGCAAAGGAAGAAAAAATCCAGGGTTCGTGGTGTCCAACAAGGACTGTAAATTACATTAAATAGGGAGATAATGTGAAACTCCAGAAGCAAAAACAACAAGGCATCATGATAATAATGACAGCCATAATCTGTGTACCTTCACTATGCTCTAGGAATTATACTTGTTATACAATTACTCCTTTCAGTACTAATAACAACACTGGAGTACTTATGTGCCAGAGTCCTTACTTTATGGATTTATTATTCAATAAACAAATATTAATGGAGTGAGGAATAATGATGCGCCAAGCCCTAAGAATATCACAGTTAGTAAGACTCTCCTCATGGACCTTATGATCTTGTAGTGACAATTCACTCACTGCATCTTATAAAGGTTGTATCATTAGCTGCAGATCAGTCTGTGTGAGGCTGCATCCGCTTCTTTATCTTCTACTTTATATTAATGCTGACTATGGTGTGATCAGATAGCAGGTGGTAGTCACAGGGAACTTTCTGCCTGCTATCAAAGTCACCTGGACCCTAGATAAGCAGGTAGGGCTCTGCTGAAAATCAGAAGAGACTGTTTTGTGTAACAAGGAAATTATCAGAAAACCGAATAGTCAATGGAACAATGAGTACATTTTAATGTTTACCTTATCATGTTTAGAGGGCAGTGGCTGACAAAAAGAAATCTAAAACAATACAAAGAAACCAATAAAAAATTGGACAATCTCACTATTCTTTTCAGGCTCTTCTTCTATAGCTGGTAACTTAATTGTTAGTTTTTACAAGGACTTGTTTCTTGATGTACTTTTCACTTGATATATTCTCCCTGGGTGATTATGCCTACTCATGTGGCTTCAAAAGCTGATGACTCTCAAAATCTGTATCTCTGGCTCAGATCCCTCTTATACTTCATATACTTAATTGCTTGTTGTCCATCTCCATCAAGATACCTTATAGGTTGATTGTTTCTGTTCAAAATCAACTCACCATGTTCACGTTCCCCCATAAAGTCTACTGGTCCTGTTTCCCTCTCTCTGCCATCCAACAGCTCAAGCCACAAACCTAAAAGCTGCCTTTGACTCCTGCCTCTCCATAACTCTTACATCCCACCTATCACCAATACCTATCAATGACATGCTTTAATTATTTGTTAAACAATTTACTTCTCTTCATTTCCAACATCATTTTACGGGTCTTAGCAATATTTCCTTCTTCTATTGATAAAGGCCTTTTGTAACTGGTATCTGGACCTACTCTAGTCTTACCTCCTCTTCAATACTTTCCGTGCATTAAAGATTGTGTGTGGGGGGTTGTATACTGAAAATTTGATCATATTATTCTCTTTCTTAAAATGTTTCAAAGGTTCAGTGTTGCCTTTGGTATAAAATATAAACTCGTTATCATGAGCTACATGTCCTAGAGAGATTTGAACCCTGTATACTAATCTCATCTTGTGCATCCTGGCACTTTTTCACAGCCATTCCCCATACCTTCATTTTTCTTGAATGGGAATGGCACAGGGTCTCTTGCCTTCCACACTTTGCACAAGCTTCTCTCTTTGCCTTGTTCATTCCTGCTAATCTAATCGCTGTGTTCTCAACTTAGACATACCTTATCCAGAATGCTTTCCCTGTCTCCCAGATCCATTCAGATAAACCCTTTTTTGTGTTCCCTTAGCACTTTTTGTTTCCTCCACTACAGTACTTTGTAAGTATACTTTTACTTTTCCCTCATTCCACTACAAATTACCTGAAGTCAAGGACATTGCTGCCGATGGACCATTGTAAATCTACAAATTAACACTTTTCATTATACAGTAGTTGCTTACTAAATAAAGTACTAAATGAAAAACAAATAAAGGAAAATCAAAGAGACCAGGATTATCAACTTTGGAGGCCATGGCATAATTTGATTGGTGTAAAGTTTTTTTTTCATATAAATTCATCAAATATACGAACGCAGAGAGATTCAAATTTACTTTGTTCAATTTCCAACTCAATATAAGAATTCCTGCAACATAATTCCTTAAAGAGTCCTCTTTTCTCTTTATAAGAGCACATCCACGGGGTGAAATTTTGTCTAGACAAGTACCCCTATTTATGACAGTGTTCAATTGTTGTTTTTTTTTAAAGTCTTCCCCGTATTTGAATACTTTTCTGCTATAGTTTTCATTCATAGTTAATCAGCTTCCTTGAGCAACACAAAATTAGTCTTCCTTTTTCTATATAGAAATCTTCCAAATAGTTGAAACCATTGTTACGTACTTTCTAAATCATTAGCTTTCAGGCTTTAATGTTTGACAGAATTTCCTAAGGGAGCATGTTTAAAAAGTAGATATCTTGGTCCTAGCCCCTGAGAGTGATTCACTATGTCTAGGATGGTTCTCAAGAATCTGAAATTCTAACAAGTTTCAGATAAATCTAATGAGGGTAGGCCGTAGACTACTTGTCAAGAAACACTGTCCAGGCAAACATATTTTTAAGTTGTCCCTATAAATGGTGTGTATAAAATTTGATCTTCAAAATTACTGTACATTTGTGTCTGTTCTCTTTCAGTGTAGACCCCATGCTAGAACCAAACATTCAGGTGTACTTGACTAATAAAAAGTAATGATGATATTATTTCCTGTAATCTGATTTATGTACTTCTACTAAAGTTGCACACATTTTTGCCATCAATTTTTAATAGATACGTCACATTATTCTGTGATTTTGTTAGCAAAAATCTGTTAGCACAGGAATGAATTACAGAGAACAGATGACCCAAAGGTCACAGATAAGCAAGCAAGAAAGAGGAAATCAGATTAGGTGAGAGTAAAAGAAGACATATCTTGAATATGGGTAGCAATGTGTAGTATTCCCACTCAAAGAGGCACACAGGCTTCTTAACAATTAAGTTCTCCTTTCCCACAGACCCTGAGAATTCTCACTGCCAACCATTTGCAAGAACTGCTGCTCACTGTCACTTATCCTCTCCCTAAAGTCAGCAGATTAAAAATCTGTTCTGCCTCTTATAAGAAAGCTGGTAGACCTACTACCCCTCCCCTTAACCCACACTAAGAATCAACATTTTGTAATTAGCCTTTCCCACCACAACCACTGCCACATCAGAAGGAAGTGGAACCTTGGCACACTCATTTAGAAACACTTTTGATGTCTTAGAGACTACTGAGGGTACCTTGGCATATATGTGAAAGATGACCTAAAATTCTAAAAATAGCTATGAGCAAAATTCTCCCACATGCACACAATTTGAATAGGTCTGGCAAGATGCTTTTAAGCTCATAAAAGTGTCATAGAAAGTTATGAATTGGTTTTACATGCTTCAGTACACCCGTTATGCAGATTAGTACTTTCTGTTACGACATCAGGCTCTGCGCCCTGTACTCCAAACAGCAGGAAAAATTTATGAGCCAGAAAACCTAACTTGGATTTGGCCTTAGGGCACCAAGCAGTGTGGAATTTAGTTGCTCACAAGGCTGGAGTCTGAGGCTCCCAGAAATCAGGGGGTGGGCAGCGGTCACATTGAGAGAAATTAGCTATAAGTGTCTTCAGATGGAACTCAGGGCTGCAAATAAAATTCTGAAACATGCAGCTTGTGTTAAATACAGGCATAGAGAGATGATCCCAACAATGCTGTATAAAAAAGAGAGTTTAAGAATGTGATTCTGACAAAAAGGGATCATGCTGTTGCAGATGTTAGAATTAAATGATTTCAATTCTCACATATATGTGTGCCTCAAAAGACGCTGGGACCAGACTCTTTTTGGTACCCAGGAGCCAAATAAAAGTGAGGCTTATTTGGTAGTTACCTTTGTGTTCCTGTATTCATACAACAAATACGTTTGAGTACCTACTATGCGCCAGAACACAAATGTGAATTTGGCAGTCTTTGCCTTTTAGGAGTTCACATCTGAGTGAAAGAAGAGGGAAAGGTGATAACATACTATGATAACTACTATGATAGCTATAAGTGCAGAGTGTTCTGAGAACACAGTGAACTAGAGGGAAGTCAACAGATGAGAAGTTGAAAAAAGACTTTTTTAACAAAATAATTTTTTTCTTATTATTTCAGACATTTATTTTTATTACACAAGCTTTTTTTTAATTGTTATTTTTATTTATGTCTTTTACATTACTGTATATTCCCCGCAGGTTTCCCACCACCAATTCACCCATGTACCATCACCACAGTCCCCTGTGCTCCCCTCTCCCCCATTCTGAGCCCCAATCCTCCCCCCTCTCTCGCTGATTGTCGCTCTTGTATTTGGTTCCCCTATATTCCTGTTATTAGTGAGACCATTCGATATTTTTCTTTTTCCTTTTGGCTTATTTCGCTGAGCATGATCCCTTCTAGTTCCATCCATGTTGCTGCGAATTGCATGTGCTTATCTGTTTTGAATGTTGAATAGTATTCCATTGTGTATATGTACCACATCTTCTTGATCCAGTCATCTATTTTTGGGCATCTGGGTTGTTTCCATACCGTTGCTATTGTAAATAGTGCTGCAATAAACATACGGGTGCATGTATCCTTTTGGATTAGTGTTTTCGTCTCCTTTGCAAAATAATTTTTTAAATTGGAGTAACATGAGCATCCTCCCCATCCAGTATCACCACCAAAGGGCACCCACCACCAAATCATCCATAGTCTACCACCATAGGCCATTGTACTTCCTTTCCCCTTTGTTCCTATCACTTCTCCAACCCTTTCCCCCTCTGGCTGCTTTAGTTCTGTAGTCAGTTTTCAAGGGTTAGTTTTTAAGTTTGTCTTTATCTGGCCCTTAATTTAGTTTCTCTCTATGCCACATATTAATGACACCAGCCGGTATTTGAAAGAAAGATTTTGTTGGAAAAGAGATACCTGAACTGAAACCTGAATGATGAGTAGGAAGTTACCCAGAGGAAAGAATTTGGAGACAGTCAACAGGAACAGGATGATATGTGGCAGGAAATGTAAGTAGTTCAGTAAGCCTGGACTAGAGCAACAAGCATAAGGCAAGCTGGTGGTGAGAAATGAGACCAGAGAAATAGACAGGAAACAAATCTTCAAAGGCCCTGTATGCCATGCTAAGGGAGTTGGACTTCTGGAGGAAACAGGGAAACTGACAAGTAACCACTTTGAATGGTCACTCTAGCAGCAGTGTGGAGAGTAGAAAAGATACAGGTAAGACCAGAAGCAGGGAATTAGTTAGGGGGCCATTATTATAGTCTAGGAGAGATCACTAGGATCTGAAGAAAGGCGGGGGGCGGTGTATTGGAGATGGGAAGAAGTGGAAGGATCTGAGATTGCTGAGGAAGAATTTTCTTGTTTTGATTTGATCCAAGACTTCGTTTGACCTTGACTTAACAATGGCTGATGTGGTGGAGTAGAAAAAGGGCAATGGGATGGTGTGATGCAGTGTTATAAAAGCTTATTTCAGAAAAGATATATTTGTTGACTTTTTCTGAAAATGTTTTTTCACAAAATACATTTTCTTCTCAGTTTGTAGGAGTAACCATTTGCTGGAGATTGGATGCTTAAGGTTAGTTAATAACTCATGTTAAGTCTGCTCTAGGAAATTGTGCAGTGGGAATAAAACAAGTTAGGGTCAGAGGAGGGAGAAAAGCTCTGCCAGCTGTCTCTTTTTCCTCTTTCCAAATGTACAAATACCCTTTAAGCAATCCCACACACAGAAAAGCTTTCTGTGCCAGAAATCTGTTTATTTTGCAAAGGAAGACCATATGGAATACAATTGATGATGACATTCAGTTCAGAGTGCACAAAAACAATAAGAAGAATTAACTAGAATAAATGTTAAATTATTTGAACATAGCACTGAATCACAGCAAATTAAGTTTAAAATACTAAAGAAAGTTTTAAATGTTACAGATTGATGTAGCCATTTAGAAATGGAGCTGGTGTAAAAAGAAAACCAAATAAACAGTATATCAGATTATGAAATGAGGTTATAACAGAGCACAATTATACAAAGCACAGTAGTCAAATGGAACTTAGAATTCTCAATACCAAAAATTGATCAGGAATAATTAGATCATATATGATGGTTGAATAAGAATAGAAAAGATTCCAGGCTTTGATTACATAAATGTGACTATGTAATTATTCTTAAATGTGAATGTGAAAAAAGAGACTTAAATGTTAAATTAATACTAGATAGCAATCAAATGTCAGGGAAACAAGGAATAGAACTGGTGACTTGAAGGAAATAAATGTCTAATCTGTCTCCAAGTTTTATTGAGTTCTCCTATAAAATCTCTCTAAATTTACCTCTTCAACATTTCTAATACTACTATCTTAGTCTATAACAGCAGCTAATCCACCCCACTCTAGTTTCCCTCAGCTTAAAAATCAGTGAGCATAATGATGTCAAATTCTCTTTGAGAATTTGTATCTTGAATCCAACATCACTTTCTGACATGAAGACCTTCCATAAGCCAGTTCCATGTTGCCAGTGTAAACTTAATCTCCATCCACTCCCCCCACGCCCCACATCGTCCATTAGCTTCCCTTTGCTCTGGCCAAGTATGTTACATACATGAGTAAATTTTACCTTGGGATAGAATAGCTGGATCATGTGGTGATGTGTGTTGAATATTTTTTAAAATTCCCATGTTATTTTTGGAGTGGTTTATCATTTTACATTCCCAACAGCAGTGGATGAGGTGTGTTGGTTATTGTAAATAGTGCTGCAATAAAGATGGGTATACATATATACATACATCTCTTTGAATTAATGTTTCGTATTTTTTCAGGTAAATACCCAGAAGTGGGCTAACTAAATTATGTGAAATTTCTGTTTTTAATATTTTGAGGAATCTCTATACTGCTTTCCATAATGTCCGCACCAATATACAATCCCATCTACATTGTATAAGGGTACCCTTCTCCTCACCCACACCTTCTCCAATACCTTTTGTTTCTCACCTTATGGATAATAGCCATTCTCACAGGTATGAGGTAATATTTCAGTGTTATTTCGGTTTGCATTTCTCTGTTAATAGGAGATGATGAGAAATGTCATCATCAATTAGAAAAAAACAACAACAAAGATGGGGTCTTCCTGGTGATCCAGGGGTTAAAGTCTCAACATTATCAAGCTATCACCAGGTACTGTGGCGTGAGCTTGATCCCCAGGCAGGGAACTGACCCACATGATGCAGCAGACCTCTCCTATCTTGCCCTCTGCTCCCCTCAGCAGTGTATTTCAGTCGATCCACCTGTTCTGCTCTCCCTCTGTCTCTGGTGAATCCCCTCACCACTTACACCCTTGCCTACACCCCAGTTCTTACATGCATTAAAAATAAAAATGTATCTTGACAACAAACCAAAACAAAAAAACAAGGAACCTTGTAATTTGAGTACACTATTACCAAGTGATATCTCAGTCACAATTCCACAGAGATTTATGTTATACATTTATTTGACTGAAACAGGGAAACCAAAAAACATAATAACCCTGTAAACCAGCCACCGTTTACATGAAATAAATGCTGTATAAAATTATTAATATTTAAAGCAAATTTTAATGTAAACAAAATATCAGATTTTGGTAGATGCTCAACTTGATTATTCATCCTTTTATTCCAACCTTCATTTTACACGTTGTGTAAAACGTGATCCATTTTACAAATTGTGATCCAAATTGCATTCTGTTTAAGGAAATAAGAAGTCTAATCTTTCTGGGGCTTATATTTTCTGTGGGGTTTAAATCAAATTTGATGTCATAATTCCTTTAATATATTTTACTGAAATCCCAGTGAAGCCTGTTTATTTCTTTCACAGGTATACCCTGCTTTAGCATAGCAAACTCATAGCCTGGGTTTTCCTTTCAGGAATTTGGATTTTGCTTGAAAAGTCCCCATTTCATCATTTCGTCTCACATACTGCAAGAAGAGAAGATAATTATAGAAGTCAAGCGTGCCTAAAAGGCATATGGCATGTTTCCTTGTTCACATATAAAGATGAAGTTTTCTAATGAAATACTAAAGAACACTAAAAGATTTTCCTCAACCCTATGTTTTCAAGTTGGACACAACACATTTAATAATTTTATTTGCTTTTATTTTGGCCAAGTTAAACTAGAAAATTCTGCAATTTGTATCTTTTCAATAATACTCTTCAGGATTTTAACATACCTGTGTTGCTTATACAAAGCAGAACATTTTAGATATTTTAAAGGGAGATTTGGAACAGCTACTTAAATGGTTTCATGACATCAGGTTTACATACTAGAAACCTAGAGTTCAAAGTCTGAAGTTAAAGACAGTAAATAGCAATTGGAGTCAAATACATAGTGTAAAAATAGGAGAGCTTTTCTTCTATAATTTTCGCTATTGTCCTTATGATTTATCAACCTTCATTTTGTAAATTTGGTTTGGATACTCCTGAGTGTTGACTGTCATATAATCAATTACCAATGTGTCCATATTAGGAATATATTGAAATAGTTATCACTTCACAGTCAATTCAATGTCCTCTGCTATAGACTGAAGCAAAATTCATGCAGTATGTCATATATTTTTGCCCATAATTATGAAGGAATTAACTGACTTCTCCCTTGATTCTTCCATTTTGTATATTCTTATTATTCTGTATATTCTTATTATTTTGTATTATTGTTTACTTGAGGAAGGCAGGGTAAAAAGATTAACAACTTAGGGAACACCCAATGATATGTTATTACTCACACTGAATAGTTTCTGGCAGGGAGTAATCGCTCCATAAATATTTATTAAATGAATGCATAAATGTCAGGTATTATCATTTTACATATGTGTAGTTATTTATTCTTACAATAATTCTATGTCAGCTATGTACTTTTTTCCTTATCTACAAAATTGAAAAATAATTGTATGTATTTTATAGGATCTTTATGAGGGTTGAATGAATTATACACAAAGCAATTAGAACAGTTCCTGGTAAATAATAAGTATTATTTTAAAATTATTAAATATTATTGCTATTTTCCAGTGTTACCTATGTGGAAACTGAAGTACAGAGATTTTAAGCCACTTTTCTGAGTATTACATAGGCACGTAAAGGGTTGGAAACTAAATTTCATGTCTGTCTTCTAAACTGTTCTTCTAAATTTCCTGTTAAACTAATTAAACAAGGAGGCCATTAGACTGAGCTGTCACTAATGCCAAAATGGCTTGGTAATCTAAAACTATAAATGCCGAAAGTTTAGGAAATCAAATGGTAAGGACAATCACAAAGAGTAAACCAGGGTTTAAAATTATAGCCAAACAAATAATTTCCTTTATTTACTTCCCTGCTTTCTCTAAGTATTCTCCCCGGTTCCTGTGGGTGGTACTCTTATAACCACTTCAGCGCAAAAGGTTCCAATTGACAAATGCGCAAATAAACTATATTTTAATATGCCTCAGTTTATCTTCTATTTTTTAAAATATTTATTTATGTGTACAAGAACTGGGGTGTTGTAGGCCAGAAGTGTGTGTGTGTGGGATTCACCAGAAACTGAGTGGTGAGCAGAACAGGCAATCTACTGAAACACACCAACTGAGGGGCGCAGCAGCTGTGACAGGAGAGGTCTGCTATGCCATGTGGGAAGCTCCCTGGCCAGGGATTGAACTCGTGTTGCAGTGGCTGTTGACAGCTTCATAGTGCTGAGACTTAACGCATTGCGCCACCAGGGAGGCCCTCTGTTTATCTTTTAATACTTTTTACAGCCTTAGCGTTCTGGTCAAAGAGCTCTAAGATCTCTTATTTTGCTTGATTTTCATGCATACTTTGTTTACTTTGTAGTCTTCCCGTTTTCCTTAGACTATTTTGTAATTCTTTGAAAGATTACATTCCTTCTTTAGTCTGGTTGTACATTACTTTTTTTCCCTTGACAGTACTCTAATCCTGAAGACATATTTTTCTTGGAGTCCAAAACATTGTTTAAAAAAATTTTTTTTCCAAAACATTGTTTTCAATCATTGCAAACGCTATTGGCTAATGATTAAATAGCTCCTTTTCTAGTCTTTTCTTTAACTAATGAGTGTATATTCTCTTTCACCCCACTTGAATCTGGAAGTTCTCAATATTTGGTTGGGGCTGAGGGAGGGAGGGAGGGCGGCAAATGGGGTTTGGGCACCATTGGTTTGGTAGGGGGTAGGTGGAACATGTGCATACCTGAAAAAGCAAACTAACCCCCCAAACTAAAATAATACTTGACTTGCACTATAAGGAAGATGAGATATGAAGTACAACGTTTCTTTCTGACACCAGTGGGTTTAAATAATTTGACATAACTTCCTTGCTACTTCATTATATGGTTTGATTCTCAGTTGTTCCATCTATGGATCATGCATGTGATAAATGTAATTTCTGGTCACAAAATCGTTTTTATTCACTTACATGGCTACAAAACAACTTAGAGGAGTTGTCTTTCCTGAATCTTACTTTTTTCAAGTAGAGCTTATGACAGATAAACTTCTCAAAGATTTCTCTGAGAAAATGAGCCAATATGAGACAAATAGGTCATATTAAAATGATTGCAAAAGTGGTGCGTAAGATAGGGAAATTAGTGATAAATGAATATATCCAAGCATTCTGAGTTTTCTTTTGTAACTTTGCTGATTAATGAAAAAGATTTGAATACCTCTGAGTGGGTGTGTGTAGGGTACAGCGTGGAGGGGTGCCAGTGACCTGAATGGTTGGGTTCAGGTTCTGAGACTTAACTCCTAAAATGGAGAGTCGATTAGTTTTATATAGCCAGTGTCAAACACTCAGAATTCCACCTACACCGAAACCTCTTAAAAACAACAACAAAAAAACCCTTTAAGGCTATTTCATGATCAAAGAGTTTCGAACACTCACCCTGACATGATGAGAAGAAACGAGATATTCTGGAGATCTTGGCACAACTTCAAAGTATGATAGAGCAGAATGCAGAGAACTTTTCCAAGTTTTGGAAGGCAGCAGTTTGGCCGAGAGCTTTTCTTGAAAATATTTTAAAAGTCTTTTCCTATTTTGGAATTCTAAATTCGAACAAAATTCAGTTATGCCTAAAACTCAATTGTGCACCAATATTCCGCGCAAACGACTCCCCAACGTTCCTTCCGTGTTAATACTGGGAAATTATCCCTAAGGCATGTCCTGCAGGCGTTTCGATCAGAGAGATGATAGTCCTTCTAAATGCTATTTTAATTGTATTCTGAAACGAATCCCTTTCATCCCTATCGAATGGCTTTGCCTTTGTTTTGCAGAACGAAGAAGGTGCATCAACTTAGAGATTTTGGGACTCATCGCCACACGAGCTAGAATCCAGCTGGTGTCGCTTCGCAAGATTTTGGTACCCAAGGCAGCGGAACCGGGGTTCAGCATCCTTCCTCTAACCACACACTTTTGAAAAGCAAGCGTTCACGTTGGAACCTCTTCTCTCCTCTACTCAACACCTCCTCCCAGCCCGCCCCCCTGGTTCCTTCCCACCCTTTACCTCCCCCCACCCCCCCAGCCTGCGCATGCGTCCTAAGAACCCCCTACACTCGCGGCTCAAGCTGGGAGTATTGTCGGGGGCTATTCTCTCTCCCAGGAACATGGCGGCGAGTCAGGGAGGTAGTGGTAACAGTGGGGGCGGCGGTTGTGGTGGAGGTGGAAGTAGCGGTGGCGGAGGCGCGGCCGCAGTGGGAGGTGGTGGCGCCGGAGGGGGAGGCGGCGGCGGCGGGACCCTGGTGGTGCCCATCCCGGTACAGACACTTTTCGGTCAGCCGTTCCCCAACGGGCCGCAGTGGAACCCGGGGAGCCTGCAGCCTCAACACACCGTGAGGAGCCTGGACCGGGCCCTGGAGGAGGCGGGCAACTCCGGCATCCTGAGCCTCAGTGGTAGGAAACTCCGAGACTTCCCGGGCAGCGGCTACGACCTGACGGACACCACCCAAGCAGGTGACAGGACGTGGCGGGGGAGGGGAAGCGGGGTTCAGAAAGCGGAGGTGGGGGGAGTGGGTGGCTGCGTGGCTGCGTGGTTGGACTCGGCTGGTCTGGGCGGGTGCGCGGGGGCGGCGAGACTGACAAAGTCTGAGCAGCCTGTTCGGTTGCGTGTGAGGGGCAGCAAAGAGAATTGGGGGTGCGGTGGGGGTGTGTGGAATGGTGATTGAAGGATGTGTGGAAACTGGGTGGGATGTGAGGGCTGAGAACGTTGTTGTGAAAGCGAGTTCCCCCTGGAAGGCTTGGGGAGGGAGGTATTGACACCTTTCTCAATGCACTTCTTCCAACTCTCCTGGATGTTTCCGTCTTTCCCAGAGGAGGGGGCGGGGGGGGGGGAAGGGAGGCAGGAAAGACAATACATAAAATCACAATTATACACATTCCTGAAAGACATACGTGCCCGCGGGAATAACATAGCCCCTTTTCATAGTACAACAACTATTTGCCACGGGTTTTCTGTGTTCCTATGTGCTGTGTGTGTTGTAATCATCCTAGAATATTCTTGCCTTCTTGTCACGTATGCTTTTAAAGGCAGATTTTTTCCTTTTCCTGGTGTTAGAAGGTAGTGATGGTTTAATGAGTATTTGCTGCAGTGGCAAATTAAATCATCAATCACTTACGTGTCTGGTTGCTAGGGGAAAGAATCCTTGTTTTGAGTTATTTTAGAGTCTTAATTTTTATAGCAGAAATAGCCAAACAAATTAAGGGCATTTTTGAGAAAAAAATTAATTCCATTCTTTATGGAGTTGTGGGTTAATGGCTTATCCTTTTGGATGAGAAATCGGCTATTGTAATGTTCTTCATATACTCTCTGGTAGTCTTTGTTGTGGATGGCATTTTTTGTTCTGAGCACACTCTTCTTTCCCTTCTGGCTTATAAACCAATCTGATTATTTTAGGTGTGTTTCAGTGTGGGGAGAGGGTTTTTTTTGCTTTTCATAATCTTTAAATCTGGTATTTATGTGTCTGTTTTCATCAGCTTTGCTGAAAGAAATGGACAAAATTATTTTAATAGAATTATAATTTTGAAGCAATATATTAAGTAAATTCATCCACAAAGAGAAATAACGAAAGATTTATTTTCAGAATAACACTTTCAGTGTTTTCAAATTTCTGGATCTTAAATCAAGGTTTGTGTTTGGAGGAGGATGGGGAGAGGAGGAAAAATCTAAAATTGAAGACTTCACCCAATTTTTCTTAGGAATTGTCCTAAGAACTATGAATATGTAATTGATCACTGATTTTGTGTTTTGCATTTCAGTATTTACTCCTTCACCCTGAACAGATTTCCTAAACAATGTATTCACATATTCATGAATATATTGGCAAGATATTATGCTACTTGGTATGTTCTTCAAAAGCTTCAAGAAAATTGGTGTGAGATAACATCATCATTGGGATATATTGTTTTACTTATTGCCTTTTATAACCTATAAAAGATCCCTCTATCTGCAAAACAAAGTTTAAGCATCCTAGCTGGCATTCAGGGCATTCGCTGTCTGGCTCCAATTTATTATTGCAACCTTACCTCCCCCAAAGTTCCTACATAGGACCTTGTGTTCCAACTAGGCCAGCTTCTGTTCAAGTATATTTTATGAATTTCTGTCTCAACTTTGTAGAAGGTCGTGGATATGCTTGAGATTTCCTTCTTCTCTCCATCTATTTAATTTTGTCCAAACCCTAGCTTTTCTAAGAAGCCATCTCCAGTTCTCTTAGTCCACAGCAGTCATCTGCATCTTTGAATTCCCTTGGTGCTTACTGACCTTTACCACTTGCTTGCTGGCTTTATTTTCTTTTTATGTTTGTATCTTCCCATCCCAATAGATGGAAAACGCCTTAAAGGCAGGGAATAAATCATATACTTCTTCAGTTTTCTTATTATATATTGCTTATGTTGTACTTGATAATATTTTTCATAAATGTGAATCTCATGTGATTATAGCCTTTGACTTTTCAGTTTTCTGAAGTATTTGTTCTTGGTAAACATTCATTCATCATAAATTGGGCCTCCCAAGTGGCGCAGTGGTTTAAGTCTCAGCACTATGAAGCTATCCAGAGTCACTGTAGCACTGCAGCACGAGTTTGATCTCCAGCCAAGGAGCTTCCCACATTGCACAGCAGACCTCTCCTGCCTCCCCTGCTGCTCCCCTCAGCAATGTACTTCAGTAGCTCCACCTGTTCTGCTCCCCACGTCTTTGGTGAATCCTCTCACCACCCCCACCTCTGGCCTACACCGCAGTTCTCATATGCATAAATAAATCTTTAAAAAATTGATTCATCATAAACTTAGCATCTGCAGTAATACAGGATTTTTTGAGATAATTCTACATCATTTTACTTTTTTTTTTGCCAGTTAAATATATTTCCCTTGTGAGGAAACTTCAAATTTTGAATGAGACATCTGTGGGCGACTCACCATACATTATTGGCAAAATTTAGCCATGAGTGTTGTTCAAAGAAACAGGGGCAAGCTTTTTGTATGTGAAGAAACTAGTATCCATTATGTATAGAAGAAGGTAGGAACATTGGAGCTGAAGAAAAATAGAGCATGTTTGAAACTGTATGCGTACATAGACACACAAACTAGCGTACACGTATGTATATGCACAGAATATCCTCCAATGAAAATAGTTCTGTTGTTAGTGTTATACTTAAAATGAGTCTTAGTGGGATAAGATGTCCGAACCAAACTGATTAGTCAAGCATATAATGGTTTATTGGACTGGGAAGAAATTGGAAGTAGAGAAAATAGGTAGTAAACTAGGAAGCTATTGTTAATATAGGTGTGAGGTGGTGGTGAATTCACTTGAAAGAGAATTGCATAAGAAAGGGAGATTGATAAATTTCAAAGGGAGGAGGAAATAGGGCTTTTATAATTATTTTTGCTGTTTCCAACATATGTATACAATCAGATAGACCAGTGGTTCTCCACCTTGGCTGCACATTGAAGTCACACAAGGGTTTTTTTTTCAAATGTGTGCCTGGACCCCACCCCAGACCAATTAAATCAGAATCTCTGGGGCCAAGAGATTTGGTATTTTTTTTTTATCTTCCTAGGTAATTTAATGTGCAGTCACTGCTGAGAAACTCTAAAATACCTTATTTTTAGGAACACAAGATTTAGTTCAATAATCTTTTTAATAACCTTGTGTGAAGCAGAGACTCATTTCCCCTGATCATTATATGTCTGGAGTGAATAGAAATGTAAGAGGAGGCTGTAGTTCTTCACTTCCTAACACTGGTTTACAGTTAATATCGGAGTTAATTTAATGATAAATTTGCATTTAGAGAATAGTGCCTTCAGAATATATAGCAGCAGGTCTGGTTTTTGTTATTAACGGTGTTGCTCTGATGGAAAAGATGTAATTGGTAGCTTTGGCGAAGTTTATCTTTAATGTCTTGTTACCTCTGTATTTCTCGTGTCTGTTCTTCACCTGCCTCTTCCTTCCTGTTACCACTATGCAGCCCTTCCTTGTTTCTTTTTCCCTCTTTGAGTCCCCCCCCCCCCAGGCCCCACCTCTTTGCTGGGATAGAGCCCAAAGCTTTCCAGGAGATTTAGCTCGGAGCTTTCCAAGGATTTTTAAAAGGGAGAGTTTACTCATTTATTTGAATCTCCAATTAGTGGTTTGTGCTCATATATATTTGAATAGATTTTACTTCCAAGTACTCAATTAAAATCTGCACCCATAAAGACATAAAAACAGGAATCAGACAGTTGGTAACCCATTTCAGAAAAGTTGCTGACTCTTCTAATGTCCTTGATAGTCTATAGGCAGACTTGAAAAAAGGGAAATTGCCTGTAACTTTTTAGCAGGTCTGGATACCATGATGATTTCTTGATTTTAAGGGAGCTTGAAAATGATTTTAATGGTTACCTAAAAAAATCCCAAAACTTCATATTTGACTTCATCAATGCTACAAATAAATCTCTGCTTACTTGGAGCTGCTCGCTGTGCTGCTTTATATCTCTTTATGTTCATAAACAATAGGTCTGTGAAACACATTTAGGAGTTCTTACATACATCAGATTGTGCTGTGTCCTGGTTAATCAAATGTTTTCCTGTAAACCTGGAGTCAAATCTAGTATTTCCTGAAGGTGCTGGTTCACTTCTTCAACTATGGGGCATAGTGCATTGTATAAACTTGTAAAATGGAGCCTGATAGACTGCAGAGTCTGATTTATTACATAGGTGAAGGTGCTCTCCTTACATTCAAGTGGAGTGCATTTGTGATTGTGTGTTTGTGGCCTGACTGAAATACCTGTTTTGCTTTAAATATTTATTTATTTATTTATTTATTTTTGCATACAAACTGGGGTACAGACCAGAGGTGTGGGGCGGCGAGAGGGTTCACCAGAGACAGAGTGGGGAGCAGAACAGGCAGATGGATGGAAGCACACTACTGAGGGGAGCCGTGGGTGAGGCAGGAGAGGTCTGCTGCGCCATGTGGGAATCTCCCCAGCTGGGCGTCGAACTCTCAGTGCCACTGCCAACAGCTTCACAGCCCAGCGCCTAACCACTGCGTGCCACCAGGGAGGCCCCTGTTTTGCTTTAATGTAAAAATGCCTTCCTGATAAATTGAATGTGAAGGATTTGTTGACTCATATTTTAATTTTTCTCGATTGATTTTGAGTTGATGAACCTTGTGACTTATTTGTGATGTGTTCTTCTGTAGCATAAATTGTTGCTCCTTAATTTCTTTGTTTTGCAAGTTCACATTTTAAAATTAAATATTATCTTAAATTAGAGGGTATGTTCATCATGAAAATAATACCATTTATACAGCTCTTTATAAATTTCCAAGCACTTTCATATGTATTATCCTATTGTATCTTAATAATAACCCTGTGAGCTTGGCAGAGCACATAGTAATTACTCCTTGTTGTTGAGAGAGGTTAAGCGATTTGCCCATAGTTAAATGGCTAGCATGTAACAGTGTGGGTCAGAGCATAGATTTTCCAACTCTAGCACTAT
Source organism: Scalopus aquaticus (assembly GCA_004024925.1). Lineage (NCBI taxonomy): Eukaryota > Metazoa > Chordata > Mammalia > Eulipotyphla > Talpidae > Scalopus > Scalopus aquaticus. The sequence goes on from PVIJ01005124.1 coordinate 49,482, forward strand.
TCTAGTGTTATTTCCATTGTAGCACATTCGAAATAACAAAGCTATTAAACAGTGCTAAGTAAGTTATTTATTCTGAAAAATAAGTGCTGCTTAACTTCATGGACTATATGATTTTTGTTTATGGTGCAGTGTGTTTTATTTTGTACATGCTGTTTGCATAGCTCATCTTCTTTGATCTTTTTTTGATGATTTTAGAATAGATAATTAAAAGCAAGTTTTTATGAGCACAAACTTTGGAAACGATTATGGCCAATCGGAAATAAAAAGACAGGGTTCTTGTCCTTGAAGGGCTTATAACATAGTTGAATGTGTATAGTACATATCTAATTGTATATTTGTGTAAAAAGGAGAAAAGAATTATAACATATACAGTATTCAAAATTGTTTACTTTTATATGTTGTACAAATAAGTGATATGAAACTGTGACATGTAAGGCTTAATTTGTTTTTTCTAAATTTTATAAAGAACTTTATTTTTTCAGCTTATACATATTTTATATCATTGTTTGTTTTTTGTACAATATTTGCTCTCTTTTCCCAGGTGTAGTCCCCCTAGAATTCCCACCACCAATTCACCCGTGCACCATCACCATAGTCCCTTGTGCTCGTCCTGCCCTCGTTTTAATCCCTCTCCCTTGACTGGGGTTTTTTGAAAAAGCTTCCTGTAAAGTTAGGTATTTGCTGACTCTTGAGATAAATGATCCATATGGGATCAAGTGTGATTTGGACGGGAGGACAGTTGCGGAATTTAAGTGGAGAAATTGCATAGATATGAAGTAGAGGTTGCATTGTATGTTAAGGACAGATGTTAACTGAAGGTTTACTGAGAGGAGGGGACTGGTGGCGAGTTCAGTTTTAAAATGTAAGAGTAGACCTTCATTTGAGGACAGGGGAGGAAGGAGGGTGAGGAGCTGTTAGCCATTGGAAGGGAGGAGTAACCTGACTTTTGCTAAATCAGCTAAAGGTGAAGGTGTATGTTTGGGACATTAATGTCTTAAATTTTTTTTTAAGATTTATTTTATTTATGCATACAAGCTGGGGTGTAGGCCAGAGGTGTGGGGTGGTGAGAGGATTCACCAGAGATAGAGTGGGGAGCAGAATAGATGGATTGACTGAAGTACACTGCTGAGGGGAGCAGCAGGCGAGGCAGGAGAGGTCTGCTGTGCCATGTGGGAAGCTCCCTGGCTGGAAATCGAACTCGTGCTGCAGTGGCTGTGGCTAGCTTCATAGTGCTGCTCTTCAACCCGTTGCACCACCAGGGAGGCCCCAATGTCTTAAATTTTAATCTTAAAGGAGTGAGACATATCATCAGGGAAAAGAAGATTGATAAGCAGAGGAAAATGTATTCAGTAAAATCACTAAGGAGACTAAGCCATAGTTTAGAATTAGGGTTGTATAGGAAGCAGTAAAGTAATAGCTTTTGGAAAATAAGAACTTACAATGTTTAGGGCCTCCGTGGTGTCACAGGGGTTATGTCTCAGCGCTGTGAAGCTATGGCCAGACACTGGCATGGGTTCTGTCCCCAGCCAGGGCGCTGACCCACATGGCACAGCAGACCTCTCCTGTGTCACCAGCTGCTCCCTTCAGCAGTGTATTTTAGTAGATCTGCCTGTTCCTCTCCTTACTGTATCTCTGGTGAATCCTCTCACCCCTCCCCCACCTCTGGCCTACACCCCAGTTCTTGTATGCATAAATAAATAAAGATAAATCTTTTTTTTAAAAAAGAACTTACCATGTTTTCTGATTGTTATATAGATATACGTGTGTGTGTGTGTGTACACACTGCATAACAGGTAGAAGAGCAGAAATGGTTGATGGGGATATTTTAGAATTGGGGTGCTTGGGAGACTTTGAAGTTTGAAATTTAATATTTTAATATAGATTATCTGTACTATAAACTGAAGTATTTATTTGTCATCAAAAACATAACAATGGACAAGATCCAGAACCTTATTGACAGTGTAACAGATGATGCTAGGGACACGTCATAAATAAAAGTGATTGAAGACTTAGAGCATACTGATTTCCTGGGAGGTGGTGTTTAGGTTCCAAGGCACACAGAGAAACTTTGCAAAAGGGCACGTCACTCTCTTACCCATCTCAGCTGCCCCCTCTCAGGTATGCTTAAACTCTGTGATACCAAGCTCTGTTCTACAGAGGCTATTTATCATCATGACCTAGAGGGGGAAGTACTTTAGTTTTCTCTATACTCTGGTTGTATTTGGGTACTTTTTAAAGCATTGTAATACTTTTATAATGAGTTCCTTAAAAGTTTTGGGAAAATTTGTTTGCTTCCCCTTCATGGAAAAAAATACCTTACACTCCAGGAAACTATTTAATGCAATAGAAAATGGTACAAGTGAGTTTTATAACGATTTAAGTTTGTGTTTAGCTTCATATTATGTTAGTACACTAAGTCTACTGAAGGTCACACTTTAACAAATTTCTTCTGTTTCAAATAAGGTATAAATGATAGTAGTCAATGAACTATAATAGATAAACAATGGATATTTTCTAATTTTATTTTTAATGTGAATTTCTGTAAAGAAAGTTTTTTCCCTGAATAGCCAAGTAAGTAATTTCTTTTTTGTGGACACTTAATTTTTGTGTACTCTGTTGTAGAGTGTGACAGAGATTGTTGTTACTTTACTTTTAAACTGATTACTTCAGGACCTCCCTGGTGGTGCAGGGGATTAAATCTCAACACTGTGAAGCTATCAGCAGCCACTGCAGCATGAGTTCAATCCCTGGCCAGGGATCTAACCCACATGTAGCAGCAGACCTCTCCTGTCTCGTCCTGTTCCCCTCAGCAGTGTATTTCAGTAGATCTGCCTGCTCTGCCCCCCACCTCTGGCCTACACCCGAGTTCTTGTATGCATAAATAAATAAATCTTTAAAAAAACAATTACTTCAGTCTCCTTCAATAGAATTTTATGTATAGTTGGGATTTAAGGTTAAAGACTAGTAAGTATGGCATAAACTTTTATTTGAACTTTTTGGAGATAAACCATCTGTAGAACATTTGTGAATTTGAATTTCACTCAGAAATGACTTTGTTAAATGATTATGTCCCTCAGAGACTCTAGAATGTGCAGCCTACAGTTTTTCCTCTCTCTAAAGTAGTAATTACAATATATAAATCCTTAATACTTTAAGCTAATTGGTTGGGGATATCTGTCTTTATTAGTGGGGAAATCAAATACTTTTAAAGATATTTATCAATTAAAAGTAGTAAATTAAATATAGATAACTGTCTCCTTAAAGTACCTTAATAAATGTGTAAGAATGAATTTGTCATATTACTTTATGTAAAAAGACAAGGTTGTAAACTTCCTGTCTTTAGGAGTTTATTTCATAGTGGTATAAAATAAGTACTCACATGTCCATTAATATAGGTTAGATCAACTAAGGTTGTTTGAGCGAACCCCAACTGGTTTTTAACTGGGAGAAATTTTGCACCTAAGGGATATTTGACCAGAAGCTTGAGAGTTATTTGCTACTCTTCCCCTTCTCTCAATTTCTGTACCTTTTGGTCGTAGCTCTTTGAATAGCTTTCAGATCTGTTTCCTTCCTGTCTGTTCTCACTAGCATTGTTTAGATTCTCTTCTCATCATCTCTAACTGGACCAATAATTTTCCTAAATTGATTCTTCTGCCTCAAATTAGTTTCAATTCTAGCTAGTTCATACTGTAGCCAGAGTACTATTTCTGATCTGCAAATCTGATTGTCACTTGTCACATTAAAACACCTTCTTGGGGGCATGCATCTTAGGAGGTGTGATCCTATGCCTCTGAATCACATACAGTTGTTGTAAACAAGTATTACCTCAAAAAAGAATCACCTTCAAGCCAGTAACAAAAGAATGCAATGCATGCATGCAGTAATGCAGCAGTATAGCTCCTTAACAATAGACTTCAAAGTCCTACTTCTTTATTCCTTGTTTTGAAAAATTTTAAGTGTAAGAAAAAGCTAATACAGTATGCTTTATATAACTGGAAATTTTTATATATTAATGTTAAGTTGCTAAGATTCATCCAAATTTTTGTGAAGCTGCAGTTTATTCTTTTTGATGATTGCATTGTCTTTCATTGTGTGATTGTACCATATTTTATCCACTTTCTCAGTGATGGCCATTTGTGTTGTTTCCATGTTTTTGCTCGTGTGAACAATGCTCTTATAAGCATTATTAAACGTGTCTCCCATTGTAAGAGTGCAAGATTTTCTCTAATGTGTATACTTGAGAGTGGGATTGCTGGGTCACTCCACACGTCTGTTTTCAACTTAAAATGATAATACCAAACTTTAAAACTCTTAGTAGAAAAAACGCAGTTGAGTCTGTCTTACATATTCTAAAACAAGACACAAAAAGCAGTGACAATAAAAGATTGATAGATTATATTAAAATTTAGTATATCCCTAAAAAGCAAAAAGACAAGTTTTAAACTAGCAGAAGATACTCATAATATACAAAACTGACAGAGGATTAGTATAAGGCATTCTGTAAGAATAGAACAAACAACTAATAAAAGTTGGACAAAATAAGTGAAGTTATTTTACAGTACAGGAAGTACATATGGCCAACAGATATTGAAGATATATTAATATCACTAGTGATCAGGGAAATATAAATCAAGAAAGGTAAAGTGGATATCATTTTTAAGCTCATTTAGCCAAAGTGTTTAAAGCAGACAATTCTACATGTTGGAAATAGAGATTCCTAGAATCTCTTATACATGTAGATGGAAATATACATTATATGTTTCATTTATCCACTCAAACTGTTGGACGGTTTATTTTTTTCTACTCTTTGGCTATTATACTTGGCTATTATAAATAATACTGCTATGATTATTCATATACAGATTTTTAACTGCATTTCCATTTTTCTTGTATAAGTATGTAGGAGTGGAATTGCTGGGTCATATGCTATTTCTATGTTTAACATTTTGAGGAACTGCTAAATTGTTTTCCAAAGTGGCGCCCCCATTTTACATTCCTTTTAGCAGTGTGTGAGGATTCCAAGCTCTCCTTATCTTGTTGTTCTTTGTATTTTTGTTTATAGTCATCCTAGTGGGTGTCAAGTATCATGTCATTATTTTGATTTGCATTCCCCTAATGACTAATAAAGTCATTAGCATCTTTTCATGTTTATTGACCATTTTTGTAACTTCTTAAGAGAAATGTCTAATCAGACTGTGCCATTTTCTGATTGAGTTGTCTTTTCATTACTGAGTTCTAAGAATTTTAAAAAAAATTTGTATCAGATATGTGGGTTGCAAATACTTCTCTATTCTGTGGGTTGTCTACTTTCAAACACAAACATTTAAAAATTTTGACAAAACCCATCTTAACTGTATTTTCTTATGTTGCTTGTGCTTTTGGTGTTGTATCTAAGAAACCATTGCCTAACCCAGGGTTATGAAGATTTACTCTTGTGATTTCTTTTAAGTTTGTAGTTTGAATGGTTACATTTATATGTATTGTTCATTTTGAATTTTTTTTTGTATATGGTGTGAGATCAGGGTCCAACTTTATTCTTTTGTATGTGGATATCCAATTGTCCACTTGTGTGTGGGTATCCATTTCTTGAAAATACTATTCTTTGTCCAGTTGTATTGTCACCTTTGTGGAGAATCAGTTGACCACGGACTCTCAATTTGATTTCTTTCATCAATATGTTTAATCTCCCCCCCATCTTCCAGTTTGTTTATTCTCCTCCAGTTTTATTGAGAAATAATTGAGATACTACATGTCTATTTTTAAAAAAGATTTATTTATTTATGCATGCAAGAGCTGGGGTGTAGGCCAGAGGTGTGGGGGAGGGGTGAAAGGATTCACCAGAGATAGAGTGGAGAGAAGAACAGGTGGATTGACTGAAATATACTGTAGAGGGGAGCAGTGGGCGAGACAGGGGAGGTCTGCTGCGCCATATGGGTTAGCTCCCTGGCTGGGGATTGAACTCTGGTATTGAACTCGTGCTGCAGTGACTGCCAATAGCTTCATAGTGCTGAGACTTAACCCCTTGTACCACGAGGGAGGCCCCCTAAATGTCTATTCTTACACCACAACCACACTGTCTTGATTTCTATAGCTGTGTAGTAAGCTAGTATTAAATTTTATAATTAGGAGGTGTGACTTTTCTAAGGTTGTTCTTTTTCAAGATAACTGGGTATTACAGGACCTTTGTATTCCCATTTGAATTGTAGCATAAGCTTGTCAGTTTCATCAGAAAATACAGGTTGGGATATTATTAGATACCGTGTTGAACTTTTAGATCATTTTGGGGAGTTTTGCCATCTTAACAATAGTAACTTGTCCAATTCATGGTTATGGGCTTTCTTTGATTTGTCTTTAATTTGTTCAATAATATTTTCTAGTTCTTCTAATTTTTGTTTTTGTTGAGGTAATATGGGTTCATAACATAGTTTAGATTTCAGGTATGCAGCTTTATGTTTTGATGTCTGTATATTACATTATGGCCACAACCAATAGTCTTAAGTTTATGGTTTTTGATATGATTCTTTTTTTTTAAAAGATTTATTTATTTATACAAGCTGGGGTACACGCCAGAGGCGTGGGGCGGCGAGAGGGTTCACCAGAGACAGAGCGGGGAGCAGAACAGGCAGATCAGAAATACACTGCTGAGGGGAGCAGCGGGCGAGGCAGAAGAGGTCTGCTGCGCCATGTGGGATTCTCCCAGGCTGGGCATCGAACTCGCATCGTGCACTGTGGACAGCTCCACAGCGCAGCGCTCAACCGCTGCGCCACCAGGGAGGCCCAGTTTTTGATATGATTCTAAGTGGATTTTTTTTCTTAATTTCATTTTTGTCATGTTCATTGCTAGTGTATAGAAATAAGTAATAGATGTTTATATGGTAATCTTTAATCTTGCAGCTTTCCTGAACTTGTTTCTTCATTCTATTAGTTTTCAAATGGATTTGTTAGGATTTTCTGTATGCAGGATCATGTCATCTGCAGATACAATTTTACTTCTTCCGCTTGAATCTGGATGCCTTTTCTTTCTGTTTCTTGCCTAATTGCTCTTGCTAGAACTTTTAGTACAGTATTGATCTGATGAGGGTGGACATGCTTATATTGTCATTGAATCTAGGGGAAATACATTCAGCCTTTCACTGTTAAGTATGCTATTAGCTCTGGATTTTTCATAGATGCTTTTTATCACGTTGTAGGAATACCTTTTGTACCTAGTTATTTAATATTTAAGAAATCAAAATAGGGTATTGGATTTTGTCAGCTGCCTTTGCTGTTGAGATGGTTATGTGGGTTTTGTTCCTTATGGTATATTGCATTGATTGGCGTTTTGGATGTTATATTTACATTGTAGTCCTGGCCTACTTGCTCTTTAGTCATAGGTCCATCCACAATTTGGGAGGCTGCCCCAAGGCAGTATTATCTCACTCATTCTGGTGAGATATTTAATGTTTCTTTGGGTTCAGTTTATGAATATAAAACAGCAAAGCTGCAGTTTAGAGTTGACTTCTCAACAGTAGAGGAACCCACTATATATGTTGGTACCTCTCTTGAGTTTGCTTTGTGAAACCAGAGACATGGGGAACTATTTCCATAGTGATCAAGCTTTCTCTGTGTTAGTAATAAACTGTCTGAAACCATGTGGTCTTACAGGTAGATGCTACTGTGCTGTTGTGTATGGAGCCACCTGGCCACTTAAAATATAGACTAATGGAATTTTTTTGGCTTTGTTTGTGGAATTTCTCATTACTCTGTGATTATTTTATTGTAACTTGTCTGCTCTGCCACCCCGAACATGCTCTGTCTCATCTGATCTCAAGTTAAGCAAGGCCTACTTAGTGCTTGGATGGAGTTTTGCTGTAATTTGCTTTTAATTTCAGCATACAGTATTTATTTATTGCTTTGTTGCTAAAAGACTCAAATAAAGGTCCTTGCTATCTAAATACAGTATTTTTTTTTTTAAGGAGCACAGTGTTCTAGCTATAAAATTGGTGTTGATAGGGATAGATCACAGATGAGGCAGTTCGTTTTATTTAGCATAGGGACTTGCACTTGGGTTATTTTTTAACCCTCCTTAAGGACCTTTCTGTTTTGGAATCCAAAACCTACTAGAGTTATCCAAGGTGTCAGTTTGATGAACACCATTCTAATATTAATCTCTCCTTTCTTATTCAGTAAAAAATGCACTAAAATAATCTTTTTTTAAGATTTATTTTTATTTATTTATGCATCCAAGAACTAGGGGGTAGGCCAGAGGTGGTGGGGATGAGAAGATTCACCAGAGACAGAGTGGGGAGCAGAACAGGGGGATATACTGAAATACACTGCTGAGGGGAGCAGCGGGCTAGATAGGAGAAGTCTGCTGTGCCATGTGGGTTAGCTCCCTGGCTGGGATCGAACTCATGCCACAGTGGCTGGCTATAGCTTGATAGTACTGCAGTTTTAACCCCTGCTTCACCAGGGAGGCCCAAAAGTACTAAAATATCTTAAGGCAAATAGAAATTATATTTATATAAACAGATATGTTTTAATTTCAGTGTTTAGTTGATCTTAAGCAGAGAGAATGTCCGTGTTAGGTTAATCATGCAGCAATTCAGACGTCTTGGAGGTGGTAAAGGTGACATGTTTGCCCTTGTGTATTTCATTAATCAGACTATGGGAATTCAGATTTTATTTTTTGTTGTAAGAGAATAATTTACATTAAAGCACAATTTTGACATTATGTGTTATATACCCTCACTTTACATTTTTAAGGTGATGGCATATTTTTGAACAGCAATATAAAATGACATAATACAGTGATAGATGTTTGGTAGCAGAACCAAGTTGTGCCCTATAATAATCAAACGATTACTTATAATGCCAAATTAAAATAAGCCAGTAACTGTGTGCATATATTCATTCTTATGACTGGAATATAAGACTATATATGGTTAAGATTCAATTTACTTTGTAAAATATAATATCTTTAAAATAGTATAAAATTGTCTTTTTCTTGTCACAGAAGCGATGCTTGTTTATTGTAAATTTAAATAATAAAAGCTTAGAGAATAAAAGTACAAATCACATCTAATTCCCCTAAATTTCAATAAATATTAGCATTCTGGTGTATTTTCACACTTACCACCTTATTACATATTTTTAGACCTTTTTAGTTTTTTATGAGTGTTTAAAGTATGTTTTTTAAAGAAACAATGGTTTGTATTGTGTATATAGTTTTATATTTTAAATGTTCTAGTTATTTCCCTGTGAGTGAACATATTTATTTCCATATTAAAGAATTAAATATATGTTATCATTTTTAAAGACTGCAGGGTATTCCACTTTAAAGATATATCACATTTTATTTAGCCTTTACCCTATTGTTAGACACTTAGTTTCTAATTTTCTATTTTAAATAATCCTAACATGTATATAATGCTCATGTAGCTTTATTTGGTTTTGAAAATAGCTAGAGATTGGATTCTTGGATCAGTGGGTATGAACATTAATTTTTTTTTTTTGCAAGAGGGCCTGTTAAAAAGTGACACTTGGTCAACCCAAAATAGCATCTCCCCATTTCTAACCTGCCCCCATATCATCCAGATACTTGGTAACAAGAAAGATTATAAATCCATGGTTTTCAGCCTCGATTGTATATTGGGACTGTATGGATTAACAACAAAAAAATGCTATTGGCAAGTCTCCCCGCTGAGCACCAAAATAAAATCCCTGGGATTAGTGCCTGGACATTGGTATTTAACAAAACTCTTTGGGTGATTCTAATGTGGAACCAGGGTGTGGAGACCAGTGATGAGCTAGACCAAATTGAACCATATGCATATCTACATTCTTAAGATGTTAAAGCAGGATTCATCAAGTTGGTCTGAAAACAAAGGCCAAAGAGTGCCTGAGAGACCCAAACAGAGCAAGAAATGTGTAGAAAAACAGAAGAAAACACAGGCCCTTTTTCAAAAACTTCATCATTCCTTAAAGTTCTTACATATTAAAATTACACTTGTGTCAAGGATTACTATCAAACTCCACTAATAGAGCCAGAGACCCTTGTGGTGCTAGCAAGGACTTGCCCTCTGTGCAGCACACTACCTACACTTGTGAGTTCATTGGCCACTTTATGGCCTCAACTCCAAGCTCTAACAATGTGCAGGGTATGAACATTTTTAAGGACCTTGATTCATAGTGCCAAATTGTTTTCTAGACAGGTTTATCTCATTTTGAAAAGGAAGTGTCCAGTCAGAGTAGCCTTGCCCATACTGGTGAATATCCTTAAAATTCTTTACGTTCAATTGGTGACTTACGGTATCTTATTTGTTATATTTATTTTTTTATTTTAAAGATTTGTTTTTATTTATTTATGCATACAAGAACTGGGGGTGTAGGCCAGAGATGTGGGGAGGGGTTGAGAGGGTTCACCAGTGACAGAATGGGGAGCAGAACAGGTGGATTGACTGAAATACACTGCAGAGGGGAGCAGTGGGAGAGACAGGAGAGGTCTACTTTGCCGTGTGGGTTAGCTCCCTGGTCAGGGATGGAACATACGCTGCAGATAGCTTGATAGTGCTGAGACTTAACCCCTGTGCCACCAGGGAGGCCTTGTAGTTTTTTTGATTAACATGAGGTTGAACATATTTTCATGTGTATCTTAGTTATTGATAATTTTCATTTTTTAATCTGTTTAACATGTTATTGACCTAGGTTTTATCTATATATTACTGGTATCATTTTGCTTTTTGATACACTGGTTTTTCCGTGCTTTTCATTTGTGAACTTTTTCTTAATTTGATGCTTTGAAAGTCCTTTCTCATTCCAGAATTAAGTGACTATTCACTAAAATATTTTTCTTTTTTTTTCCTGGTTCATTTCCATGTTTATCTTTTTCCTCCATCTGGAATTTATTTTAGTAAAAGTTATGCAATGAGACTATAACATTAGTCTTTTGAAAATAAGTTTCTAAAGAATTGTTTAATAAATAATAGTACATTGATTCAAAATGCCAAATTTACAGTATAATAACTTTATAAGGGCTGAAGTATAGTGTCATTCTTAAACATCACTTTGATATTTGAATCTCATTGCACTGTTCTTTAGTCATTTCTTATTGAAGCTGAAACACTATAAAATTTCCTACAGACAACTGTGCATAGAGCTACCCCCACCCCCTTTTGAAATTTTTCAAAAATCCTGTCCTTCCACATGGCTTATTAGTTGTATGACTCATAGTCCTTTTCTCTCTGAACATGCATGTAATCTGCCCTTCGGTTAGCAGCTGTGGTTTCTTCTTGCAGTGTCTTTTTGTTTGCACCCTTGCTTCTTAGAGTAGCATGCTCAAAAAGAGCCTTCCATTATTGCTGCAGGTCATTGAGATCTGTTGTTATTGTTTTCATAATTGTTAGCTTAAAATTATTTTTTTCATTTTTTCCTAATAATCTGCTTTATACTTGTTTGGTCTCCACTGTATTTGTGGTTATTATTTTAACTCATCATGGCGTATCTTAGATATTATGTGACCTGTATGTTCACAGCAAGGCTTCAATGTTAGAGACTGACTTTTCATTGTCTTGTCCTGAATGACAGCACAGTGCCATTCCAGGGGATACAGAATTAAGAAATCACCTGTCTTTGCAGAGGGTATCTGTTGAAAGCAGATGCCAGAGCCTTAGGTTTGTCATTTCCCATCAGGTTGCAACCTCAGAGTCTCTAATACTTTAAAGACACTTTCCATTCTTGAATCGATAGACAACTGTGGTACCTCCTGTTTTCTTGATTTTGTTTCTAGTCCTGACATTTCTTTTAGGTGAAAAAATAGATAAGGAGGCATTAATATTTGAGAGTGGATTAATCAGATTTTACATACTGTAACAAGTCATGTTTGATTAATACATTACTAAGGTGAACAGAAAATTTAATTTTTAAAATTTTCTTATTAGGTAATAAGTTTGTAAGTTGGTTGATTTATGCACTCTACTAAATACATAATTCTGGTATATGTTTTCCATGTCATAGGAACTGCGTATTGTGGTCAATTTCTGTCATTTTGTTTTGTATCTTTATGAGCATTATATATTATTGTGCAAGTTGGTAATTTTTCCTTCATGTCTATTACTTCTAAGGACTTAAATAGTTGCAGAATATTTACTTAATTCCAGTAGCTCTGAAATACTGAAGATTAGTAATTATGTGAATTTGGCAATATTTTATAGGTAGTAATCAGTAGAATTATGATACAGCACAGATCCAGTTTAGTTCTCATCAGCTAAATAACAGTTACCCCTCCACTTTCAGTCTATAAGACTTTTATGAACTTTGAGATACACTCCAAGGTTGATGTGATTTTCTTATAACAGAAACAATACTTATTTTAGAAAATTTGGAAAATAAAGGCATAGAGAAGTTATAAATCACTTCTCATTCCACTAATCTTCAGTACGTATTATTGGACTTACCATTATCAGTCTTGACACAACAGATTTGTAAAATAACAATTTTACTAGACCTAAGTGGTGATGATTCTTTTTCTATAGTTCCTTTAGCTGAACTTTTATTATCTAAGCAGATAGTATTTGGTGCTAGCATGGAACAATAATTGGGATTTTTTAGGGTTGGTGTCTGACTAGGCTTTTTTGTCTCTTCTAACTCCTAGTGTCTGATTCATAGTGCTTAATGGAATTTGATTTGAGTGAGTGGCACAGTCTGTGTGTCAAGTCAGGGTGCTGTCTGGGAAATAAGGAGACTGAGACTTGGCAGTGAGGATCAGGATTTGCCTGCCTCTCTCCCAGACACTTAAGTACAGGACTGTGGATAATTTTACATTTAAGGTATTTAATTATGTTCTTGTATTTTCTCTCTGGGAGCTTGCAATTCATAATCCTTGCTCACAAGGAATGTACATGTTAACTATTGATAGGTAATTTTCTGTGGCTCTTATGTTTCTGCACATTTCATGAGTGAGGTACTAACTGCCCTTTAGTCAGAGCTGTCTTTTGGAAGAATGGGATAGTTTCTCTCTTCAAAGCAAACGGCAGTCATGCTTGTTGTCCAGTAAAATAAAGAAAATGCCCCCTTTGAGCAAAGTGCAGGTTTGTTTACTGTCTGTTATAAAATATTTGAATTCTCTCAGTTCAGAGTTCTTATCTTGTAATAAATGTGATGTACTATATGTGCAGGCATCCATCCGTCTTTGTTGCCTTGTGGGATTTAGGGGGCAAGGGGAACTGATAACAAATATGTTGCTCTTGTTACTTGCCATTCTGTGAATAATAAATTCCTTTGTCTGTCACATAGGAGTGTTAAACCTTCTGCCAAGTGTTAGGATAATTTAGCTTCTAAGTAGGGTACATTCTCAGGTGCTTCAGAGTTCATGATGGGTACTCAGCGCAACAATTTTGCCTATATTACCACCATTTTGACCAAACTTCTTTATTTAATATTTATTCAAAATATTAAAAAATTAATAAGGTTCCATTCTTTAAGGAGCCAAGAAAGCTGTGTTGGCCCAGACAAAATCATTCTAAAATGGTAAATTCAGCTGAGAGTTGGTGTTCTTACAAAAAAATCGGGACTTGATATAAGATTTTGTTTTCTGTTTCCTATTGCAGGAAACAACCTGGGATATAAGTATGATAAGAATATTTAGAATTTCTCTAACCCTGCTTTGTGGTTCTAGTGGAACAGAATATTTGAAATCTGGTACAAGAGATCACAGTAGTGTGATGGAAAAGTACACATAAAACATGGGCTTTGAATTTCATCTGTGTTTAGAACTCCGGTGCTGTCAGTAATTACTAGTTTTTTTAACTTTGGGCATGTCATTCAATCTGTTTTTATTTCATATGTATATTAAAGAATAGTACCTACTTCACACGGTTGTTATGATGACTGGAAATATGCAAAGCTTATAGCATTCTGAGCTAGAATGTGTGGTATAGCATTATGTATATGTGAGGGAGATAGTTTCCTCACCTTCACCTAGGTTATTGTTTATGATTTTAGAATTCTAATTTAAATTTTATTTCTCCATTTAACCCTCATATTTCTTTAAGTTGAAAATTATAGGATGATATCTATGTTAATGATGAAGATGTGTTCTAACAGCATACTTCATTAGTAGAAATTTTTCTAGAGGTAAAAATGTGTCAGCATTTCAAATATTATCTAGGATTTTTTAAATAAGAGGGACTCTGACAATCTGTATTGTTAAATAGTGACTAAAGAAGATCCATGTATCTTCTTAGTTTAATAATTTGTGACAAAACTATCTTTTTGAACACTGAGTAAGATAAAACTATAATTAGTATTCTTACCATAGTATAATGGTATAATTTATGAGTCGTTTTCTATACCCTGGCAGAAATGCTAATAACTAAAGGGCCAGGAATTGCACTGGGCAGCAGATGGACCCATCTGCGGCTCTCTGGCTGCAGCTTGGGAGGCAGCAAACAGATTTCTATTCCATCTGACTACTTTCCTCCCTTGCCTAACTTCCTTGTCCTCTGAAGCTGAAGGATGATACCCAGCAAAATTTAGATAAGACTATTTAAAATTATTTATTATCATGTTTACTAAGTTCCCAGCAGTTTTACTAGGTGCTTTTTGAAGAAAATCAGGAAACAGTACACGGCAGTCTGCCTGTTGTTGTTTTATTGCCAGTATTGCTGGATAAGGATTTATGATTAAAAATGAGACAAAAGAAAAATAGTTCAGTGGTTACATAGGTGAGTATTCCCAAGGGTACTAATTAACCTTATTACTTAAGGAAAAAGCAAACAAACACACTCCTATTTAATTTAAAAAGTCTTTTGTAGATATTTTCTTTCATTCTGAAAAACTGCTTTTGAGAAATGTGTTTCCTGTGGCTGCTGCAACACGTTATCACAAACTTGGTGCTTTAAAACAACAGATATTTACTTTCTTATAGTTGTAGAGATCAGAATTCTGAAATGAGGCTATAAAATCAAGATTTCAGTGGGATAGCATACTCTAGAGAGGCTCTAGGGAGAATCACTTCCGTGCCTCTTTCAGTGCCTAGGGACGGCTGACATTTTTTAGCCACTTTCCTCTGTGGCCTCCTGGGTGTTGTTGTCTAATCTCCCTCTGTCTTCCTCTTAAAAGGATAAATGTGATGGCATTTATGGTCCCCTTGGATGATGCAGGATAGTCTCCTCATTGCAGGATTTCTTAAATTTCTTAAAAATTTTACCATGTAAACTAACATTTACAGGTTCCAGGAATTAGGACCTGATATTTTTGAGGACCACCATTCTCTACAAAGAGATAAGGAACATTTCTTAAATCTCCTTTTGTTTGTGGGAAAGGTGAAACACCTTTATAATTGGCTTTTTATAGATCCTACTTATACTCTATGGAGTCAGGTTTTGAGGCTTGTTGGGAAACAAATTTTCATAAGGCATAAAATAAGTTCCCCCCCCATATTTAGATGGAACCATATTAAATACCAATTTTGCATGTATTTTTTGAGTATAGTAAGTTCGTTATTAGTTATATTATTCTAGTTGCCCTAGGGCACATGTTGATTCAATGATTTTAATGTTATAAAAATTCCCTTATATCACAAGCTAAAAAATTTATGTGATTTTAAATTTTATTCGTTATATTTATATAAAATTTAATTTTAAGTTTTTTTGTTGAGAAGATGAGATGCTATTAGGGTGACATAGTTCAAGAAATTAAGATACAAATTGTTTTATGTTACTTTCCATCTTTCCTTCCATGTTGCATTTTTTATTTTGAACAATTATTCTGTGTACCCAGTTCTTAGGACATGCGTACAAATTTAAAATCTGAGAAACACTAAAACAAGATTTCCTTAATTAGAGGCTTTATGATAGCTTTAGTTTATTTTGATTTTATTATACTTAAGTAAATTAAATTAGGATAATCATTAATTGTAATTTTAAGTGGTGTTCACTAAATATAAATACATTAACTCATCCAGAAAATAGTTTATAATGCAAATTTAATTAAATTCCCTAAGGAAACTCATAATAAAGTAATTTAACTAAATAATCTTTTTATTTGAGGGGAAGAACAAAGCATCACACAATAATATGTAAGTTATTAACATAATATCTTGCTATTATTTAAGTTATTAAAATTACTCTTAATAGTGATATCTTGATTTTTCTCCTTTTACTTCTTTCAACACTTTATATGGTTATTGTGGTTTTTTTAGATTTATTTTATTTATTTATAAATAGAAAAATGGGTGTAGGCCAGAGGTGCAGGGGATGAGAGGATTCACCAGCGATAGAGTGGGGAGCAGAACAGGCAGATCTACTGAAATGCACTGCTAAGGGGTGCAGTGGGCTAGACAGGAGAGAGCTGTTGCACAATGTAGGTTAGCTCCCTGGCCAGGGATTGAACTCAGTCTGGGGTTCAAACTCAGGCTGCAGTGGCTGGCATTGCTTGGTAGTGATGAGGCTTTAACCCTTGTGCCACCAGGGAGGCCCCGTAGATTGTATGTATTAAGAAGGAAAGAGTACCTTATGTCACCGCCCTTAGGAACACCAACATTCGCAGTATAGGTAAAGGAGAATCTAGCAAGAGACTAAGAAATAGCCAGAGAGATAATAGAAAGTGGTCTAAAAGTGTAGTCTTTGAGTCAAGGGAAGGGAATGTTCCCAGATTGATGAGTAGTTACTGACATGTCTGCTGTTGGTATCCTTGGTGGGCTTGAGGATGAATATAAACCAAATTACATTGTATTGAAAAGTCTATGGTAAGTAAGAAATTTAGTTGTGTTGTTAGATTTATGACTGTGGAGGAGGAAAGCAGAGATGGAGGGGGATGTACCATCAGGGCAGGTTTTTTTGTTTGTTTCTTTTTAAAGATCAGAGAGACTTCCTCACTGGTATTTTTTCTAAAGGTTTATTTATTTGTTTGTTTGTTTATTTATTGTGTTAGACCTGGGGTGTAGGCCAGAGGTGCGAGAGGTAGGAGGATTCAGCAGAGACAGTGAGGAGCAGAACAGGCAGATCCTCTGAAATACACTGCTGAGGGGAAGCAGCGGGGGAGACAGGAGAGGTCTGCTGCGCCATGTGGGAAACTCCCTGGCCGGGGATGGAACTCAGGCCATAGTGGTGATATTGCTGAGACTTAATCTATAGGGTACCAGGGAGACTGCCCTCATTGGTATTTTGGCAAAGATAAATAACATGTTTGTGTTTTAAAGGTAATGAGACATATGAAGCATAATTTGTTAGTAAACAAGCTTTTATAAGTATATTTCTATATGATAATTTTTTTTTGCTTTCAGGGTCATGGTAGATAATATTTTATATATATATATATTTATATATATAATATATATATATATTATATTTTATATATATATATTTTAAATTATTATTTATGCATACAAGAACTGGGGTGTAGGCCAGAGGTTCAGGAGGTGAGAGGATTCACCAGAGACTGAGTAGGGAGCAGAACAGCTGGATCCACTGAAATACACTGCTGAGGGGAGCAGCAGGAGAGACAGGAGAGGTCTCCTGCGCCATGTGGGTTACCTCTCTGGCCAAGGTTCGAACTCAGGTCTCAGTGTAATAGGGGGATCCACTGAAATACACTACTGAGGGGAGCAGTGAGCGAGACAGGAGAGGTCTGTCACACTATTGGGTTAGCTCCCTGGCCAGGGATCAAACTCATGGGGGATCTAACTCATGCGGCAGTGGCTGGTGATAACTTGATAGTGCTGTGTCTTTAACCCCTGCGCCACCAGAGAGACCATTATTTTATATATTTTTGTATAGTTGCTTGGATCTAAGTGATTCAACAAGTATGAAAATAGTTCTGTTGATTGCCATAGTTACAGGTATATGTTTGACATCCAAAAATTACTTTTGTTTTTCAGATCTTTCCAGAAATCGTTTTACTGAAATTCCTTCTGATGTCTGGTTATTTGCACCTCTTGAAACGTTAAATCTATATCATAATTGCATCAAAACCATTCCTGAAGCCATTAAAAACCTGCAGATGTTAACATACCTTAACATTAGGTAAGGAAACCCTTTTTTGGTAAATTTCATTTTTTAAATTATAATTCTAATCTTTTTTAATAGCAAAGAAATGTGTTTGATTTTGGTAGCCTGTATGGGTAAATATATAGCATGTATTTATCTCAACAGTTTATTTTTTTCACGTCTGCATTTTTCTGTGGTCTTTGGTTTTGTTCTTGAAGGCAGTGCTTCTCAAACTTGAAGGTACACAGGAATCATCTGGGTATTAAAATGCATGTTGTGATTCCAGTGTTCTGCAGTGGAGCTGATAGACCTTAGATCATTTTGAGTAGTAAGGCGTAAATCAAATATTCCATTAAAATCTCAGCAGTACAATACAGATATATCCATATGCATCCTCAGTTAAAGTGAAATATTGCAAAGAAAGAGTTCTTGAGTTACATTTTTTATTCTTGAAACATCTTGTTGCTACTTTCAAGGATGGGTAGGTTAGGATAGGAGTGTTGGAATATTAGAAAGTGGATGATTGTTAAAAGTTCTTTTTAAAGATTTATTTATTTATAGGAGAACTGGGATGTACGCCAGAGTTGGGGGTGAGAGGATTCACCAGGGACAGAGTGGGGAGCAGAACAGGCAGATTTACTGAAATACACTGCTGAGGGGGAGCAGTTGGAGGTATAGGAGAGGTCTGCTGCGCCATGTGCGTCAGCTCCCTAGCGGGGAATGGAACTCAAGCTGCAGCAGTGATAGCTTGATAGTGTTGAGACTTAGTCTGTAGGGCGCCAGGGAGGCTCAGGAAGTAGATGATTGTTGATGTTAATACTTAAGTGTTTACATGTGCCAGGTGGTGTTCCAAGTACTTTATTCATAATACTTCATCTCATCTTCACATTTTGAGATATGTAGTATTATTATGCTTGCATTACAGATGAGGAAACTGAAGTACAGAGAAGCAAACCATTTGCCTAAAGTATATACGTGTGTGTGTGTGTGTGTGTGTGTGTGTGTGTGTGTGTGTGTGTAGGGGGAGAGAGGGAGAGAAATAGAGAGCGAGGGAGGGAGGGAGAGAGGAGAGAACACATGTGCACAAGTGGCAGACCCAAGATTCAAAGCAAAATAGTATGACTTGAATTCTTTATTCTTAGTTATCACTCTGTATTTTAAACAGAGTGAACATTTAATAAGTAAAAGAAAACACAATTGTCCTGCCAGATGAATGACATTGAATAGAAACAGGTATATCATGACTTAATTTTGGAATTTTTTTTTGAGTTGTAAGGAATAATTTCTTCCCCCTCCATAACAAAGTTACTTATCTAAATTCTGAGTAGAGAAGTATTAAATATAATTAATGTGCAGACATAATAATGCCCTTTTATTTCTGTGATACATTAATGCTTATACATGTCTCCCCCAGTGGTGTCACCTGGCAGTACATACTGTTTTAACCATTTTATACCTTAAAATGTATGAGAGGAGTGTCTCACACATGTCTCATAGGGTACATATTTCCTTGGTCTGGCTATGAAGAGGTTTGAGGAAAGTGAGATATTTTTGTTTTGTCTTTGTTTTTATTTCATTTTGTTCTTTTATGGACAAAAATTATGTCAAGTACTGCATTACTTTTCTATATTAAACATGTATGGTATATCTTAGAATAGTTTTTCTTATATATATATTTTTTATTTATATCTTTTACATTACTGTGTATTCCCAGTAGGTTACCCACCACCGATTGACCTGTGAACCGTCACCGTAGGCCCTTGTGCTCTTTTCTCCCCCGTTTTGAACCCTTATCCTCTTAGAATAGTTTTACTAAAACTTTCTGTGATTCTTTCTTGTTTTGATCCCTAAAAGTTGATTTCTGCTTTTTATTTGCAATCACAAAAGTTTTTGAACAAACTCTATAGAAATAACATTTGTTCTAGTGACTGACTTCCTTTAACTATCTTCAAAATGTGACAAAAAATGAAGATTAAAGATTATTAGCTGTGTTTGAAGAGTCATCTTCTGGAGAAAGCTGACTGCTCATTCAATGAATCTACTTCTTAAGGGAAGAAAATAAGTTTAATTTTTAAACCTTTTTTGGTTTGAGGGAGATTAGAATGAGTTTATATATGCCATTTCCCCTCCATTTATTTAATTTTTTTATTTTGGTGAAACTATCTTGAGAAATGTGTAGAATAATTTTTAGTTATTTCTCTCTCCCTGTATACTACCCTCTTTTTCAGTAGTCCTGTGGGAAGAGCCTTATATAATTTAGACATGCCCCTTTCTCAGGTATTCTGATTGATCCTGAGGTTGTCAAGGACTGTGAAAGCACCCTAGAATATTTTTCATTCCAACAGCTTGGCCAGGATTACTGGTCTAGGGTCATTGTCTTTTTTTCTTTTTTAGATGTCTGCCATGTGATTAAAGTCAGTCTACTATTTGGGTACATACCCTGCAGGCATAAAATAGGGTGGAAGATTTTTAAGTTCCCCATTAGGGTAACACTGGACTTTTGTTACTGTGCATGTAACATAAAATGCTCGGTATGGATCTATAAATGTCACTTTGAAAAATAGGAAGAATAATAGCTTATCGCTTATGAATGCTTGACAGTATGTAAATGTAATGATACACTTCATACATTTTGGTAGTGAGATAGTCTAGACTCCGGGCTGCTTTAACAGAATGCCATACACTGGGTGGCTCATAAACAACAAAATTTTATTCCTCACAGTTCTGGAGGGAAAGTCTAATGTCAAGGTGCCAGAAAATTTGGTGTCTGATGAGAGCTCACTTCCTGGTTCATAGACAGCTATTTTCTCACTGTGTCTTCTTGTGGTAGAAGGGGTATGGGATCTCTCTCATAGGGCATTAATGCCATTCATGAAGGCTGTGCCTGCATAACCTGATAATCTCCCAAAGGTCCCATCTCCAAATACATTGGGGATTAGCTTTCAACGTATAAATTTTGCAGGTGGGCAGATACAGTTATTCGGTCTGTAGCGGAAACCATTTGGGTTAGTCTGCATTGGCATACAAATTTGCCTGCTGTAATTTTGAGGGCAAGGGCCTCAGAGCCAGATTGCTCAGATTTGAATTACCAGCTGTGTGGCTTTGAGCTTATACTTAATATATTTTGACTGTTTATTCATCTGTAAAATGGGCATTATGATAATATTTATCTTTCCAAGTAGGTTGTTTTGAAGATTAATAGAGAAAATTCATGTGAGGTGCTCTGCACATGCCTGGTACATAGTATACACTCAGTAATTGTTAGTCCTTGTTATATTTAAATGCATTGTCAGAGACAGGAATGTTATATCAATTTTGAGCTGAGATAAAGGTGCCAGTAGGCTGTTTACCATAAACCATAAATAGCAAAAGTGAAAGGTTAGGGTTACTATGTGATTTTGAAGTTATAATCTCCTATTTATTCTTTCATAAATTTGAACATAGTGCATGCAAATTGATCCGTGCAGCCTTTTCCTAGTTACAGGCATGGAGGTATTGAATAGAGTGAAATTATATCAGATAGCAAGGTTCTGGCTTTCTGTAGCTCAGAAGAATGATTCTGATTTCTGTGGCACAGTATCATAGATAACAGCACAGTCTGCTGTGCCTGGGCAAACAACTTAAGCAGTTTTAAGCTTTGATTTCATATTTGTATAATGAAGATAATACTACCTATCTTGTGGGGTTCACTGAGATAGTGCATGAAAGGATTTTAAAGAGTAACCACTCATTAAGTGATAGTTTCTATTTAGTGAAAGCTTTTATTTACTTTTATGATGATTTCTTTTTTAAATTGACATGTCAGGTTTCAGACATTTATATTTTCTTTTAAATCTTTAATAAGCTTTGCCAATGAGATTTTCTTATTCTTTTCAGTCGGAATCTTTTATCAACATTGCCAAAATACTTATTTGATCTTCCCCTTAAAGTTCTGGTCATCAGTAATAATAAACTGGTATCCATTCCTGAAGAAATTGGGAAGTTAAAAGATTTAATGGAATTGGTGAGTAAAATAGTTGTATTGATTGTATATAACATGCATAATATATACTTTTATATTTTGGAATATTACTGATTCCTTTATGGAATTCCACTGTAATTAAGAATAAAAAGAATGCTTGCTTTATACCTAAGTTCACTTACATAAAGTTTTGAGATACCATTTTTTAAAATATATTTTTATTGTTATTTTTGTTTTTTACATTTTGTATTCCCCTTGGTTAACCCACCACCAATTCACCCGTGATCCATCTCCATGGTCCCTTGTGTTCTTTTCTATTCCATTTTGTGCCCTTATCCTCCCCTCCCCCTGCCCCCCCCCCACCCGCTGAGTGTCTCTCTCCTATTTGGTTTCCTTATAGATACCATTTTTTATGTCTAATTTTAGCTCATAGCTAGTTGTTCATTAGTCCAGTGGGACCAAAAGGCTTGCTTACAAGTATTAAGGAATGCTTGTCATATGAATAAACATTTGCCTATCCGGTTGTGGATGGTATACATGTCTTAGACCAGCAAAAGATAAGTTTTTTTTTTAAGGTTTTACAGGGCACTTTGAAAGCTTCAGAGAAAGTGGATAAAAGAAGAGAGTACATTGTGCAAAAATAATTGATTGGAAAAAAATAGCCTTTCCTCATGTGCTTTTATAATAGTTTTGGAAATAATATAAATGGAAAAGGGCTATTCTTTATAATTGATTGTGTAAATATAGGAATAATTTAAAGTATGATTTATTTTGAACGTAGCATTTTAGGTATTTAAAGGACATTGAACTCTGAAAGAAACAATCAGATGCTGAAACATTGAGCTATTTTCACATCTTTCTGTTACTTGTACCTCACACAGTATATCATGTTATTTTCTGTTTTATCTTGAGTAATGCTTTCCCATACATAGATATTTTAAAAGTAGTCTTTATTATGACTCTGTTATGTGTGGAGAACCAAAAATTTTCTGTAGAAACTTAAATACAATTTTATAGTGGGAAGTTAATGTGCAGATAGAATCTAATGAACAGTTAATCATTAAGGAATACCTGCATGTGCATTTATAGCACAAGGAAACTTCCTTAAATACTCCTAGGCCATTGGGCACTCTTCCTAGCCCTAATCCCCCTCTCCCTGTAGTTTTCTCAATTCTGAATTCTTATTTCTAAGATTTGTTTTGGTTTAGTTTTTCTCTGTTCCTTTGTTTTGTTTCATTTTCCACATATGAGCAAAATTTATCTGGTATTTGTCTTTCTTCCTCAATGGTAGTTAGTCTGAAGCAGCCCTAATTCTCTTTTGAAAAACTACTTGTTATTGTTTTTATTTTGAACTAAAATACACACCTCTAACATGCTTATGCATTTGTCGTAGGACTGCCAATTGAAGAAGTACAGATAATGCCAACTCTTTACTCCCTCTGATATTTGTATTCTGTTGTGTGTCTACTGTCCATTTTACCAAACTCTAGTACTTGCTTTTTTTCTGTTGTTTAAACACATTTCTTTTATTCCTTTCTATGACTTTTTGTTCATGGCTATTTCTGTCTTGGGTATTACCTGTCATTAGAATGTTTTCCCATATTGCTATTCCACAAGAATATGATAGCCAACTAAAATGAAATTTTGTCACTAGAAACCCAGGCAGTACTTTCAGATTTCCAATACCTAGTAGTTTATAGAATACCCATTGGTGAGTAGGTCAGTTTCCTGTGTCTAGATTTATTTCTTCAGAGAAAAGGCAACTGTCAAATTTCTGTGGAAATGTTCAGTATTAGATACCTCTGAAAGAAGTAATAGTATTTGCTATTGTTATAGGACAGGGAGGGGCACCCCAGAACCCCCAAACCTGCCCGTTCTAAATTGGTTCTGCCATCCACCACATCAAGACAAAACATATGAGACCTTTAATGGAAAGGAACTTGAAAACAAATAGTGTGCAATACAGAAAAGACAAAGAATATATTTTCCCAATCAGCATGCAAAGTTACCCTCCCCTCGTGGGCAAAAGTCCACCCAAACAGGATTGGCCTAAAGCAAGGCCTGAAAGCCTGCCACAAGTCCAAAGCACCTTCTGTCGGGGACCAATGGAAAAGGGTCAGAAACAGATAAATCTGGGAGGAAAAGAGCAAAATCAAAATCAAAATCAAAAGCTGCCACTGTTAGCCTCCCTATGGATCTCTCACCCACATCTGTTTCAACCAGTGTAGGAACAAAAAAGCAAGTGCAGCTTCTTCACATGTCTCTGCGCCATGTGCCTCCTCCAGGTCTTGTTCTCCATCCTGTTTCCTTCCTACCCCAGTCTCCTCTCCATCTCTTTTTCCTCCCTGTTCAGCTCCACCTTCCCTTGGGTGGCTCAGGGAACCTGGAACCTCCCCTTTTCCTGGGGACCACCCTGTTACACTAGGAAGGGCAGTTTCTCAAATTGTGTTATCCATCATTTGGATAATATCCTGTTCTCATCATAGCAACTAAGGTACTCCCGTCAAAATGTAAGCCACATCATATTATACCTGTTTACAAGTTTTTGGTACCTTCCCACATCTGTTAGAGTAAAAGCTAGTCTTACCCCTTCCCCTCAATATGTTTCCTCTTCTTCCACTTGCTATTACTTATATTCGATCCTTGTTATTCTTAGTACATGTCAGTCAGGCTTTGCCCAAGGCCTTTATATATTCCTTCTGTCTGGAATATTCCTTTCTCATATATTGACTGGTCTCATTCTCTTGGCTTTAATAATGCTGCTCAAATATCAGCTTCTCTCTGAGAATCCTTAAATTGCTTATTCCTTCCCTACTACAAACTACTATCAATAGAACTGCATTTTCCTTTACACTTTTGTGTTTGCTTCATAACACTTACGGTAAGAGGGTGGTCCTCAGGAAAGGGGAGTGTTCCAGGTTCCCTGCCCCACCAAGGGAGGGTGGAGCTGAGCAGGAGAGATAGGAAGACAGAGAGGAGAGACAGGAAGAAAGGGAGCAGGATGGAGGCCAGAAGAAGAACAAGGAGCAGGGAGACATGTGAGGAAGCTGCACTGGCCTGAACTGTTTGAAACAGATGCGGGTGAGAGACCCGTGGGGAGGTTGACTGTAGCAACATTGATCTTGGTTTTGATTTTGCTCTTTAACTTCCAGAATTGTCTGACTGTTTCTGACCCTTTTCTATGGATCCCTGCCGAAAGGTGTTTTAAACTCATGGCAGGCTTTCAGGCCTTGCCTTGGGCCCATCCCATTTGGGTGGACTTTTGCCCATGAGGCGATGGGTAACTTTGGGTGCTTAGTTTAGAAACTATTTTTCTTTGTCTTTTCTGTATTATCACACTAATTGTATTAAAGTTTCTTTTCCCCTTAAGGTCTTT
Source organism: Scalopus aquaticus (assembly GCA_004024925.1). Classification (NCBI taxonomy): domain Eukaryota; kingdom Metazoa; phylum Chordata; class Mammalia; order Eulipotyphla; family Talpidae; genus Scalopus; species Scalopus aquaticus. The sequence continues at coordinate 74,785 of PVIJ01005124.1, forward strand.
GATGTGGCGGATGGCAGAACTGATTTAGAACGGGCAGGTTTGAGGGTTCTGGGGGTGCCCCTCTCCCTGCCCTGTAACATTACCACCTTCTAGTATGCTACATAATCTGCTCCCATTGCTAGAACCTAAGCCCATGAGGAATTATCAGGGCAGGAATTTTTGTTTTATTACTTGATGCATGCCAGCACCTACAACAGTGCCTAGCAATTAGTTGATATTTGATAAATATTTGTTGTGTGAAGATGCCTTATTTATAATTTGCAAGGAGTGTGTAGGATACATTTTTCTAATCATCTGTGGCTTTATTGGATTTTTCCTTATATAGCTTTAATATTCTTTTGAAATTACTTTCCTGCTTTTTAAATTTTTCCTAAGACTGAATGTATGCCTAACTCCCCTTCGTCTAAGCTAATATCATTTCCAGTGAAAGCTGGAAATTGGGGCAGTTACACTAGAATATGAGTTTTATTTGCTATGTGTTTGGAATGAATGTTGTATGAGATCCTGTTGCAGATCTTTCTTTCCTCTTTGTTGTGGTAATAAAGAGGTAAAGGAAAGGAGAGAACAGCTAACGAACTGTTCTCTATTCTAATGCCAAGCAAATGTGATTTCCTTTACCTTTAAATCAGGGCTTATATTTTAATTTAAACCTGAAAGATTTCCAATTAAGATCTTGTAGACTGTCTTTGCATTGTAATATGAGCCACAAAACATTGCTCTTTTGTAACCTTTTATATCTTGTATCCCTTTAGATAAATAGGTTTAGTCCAGTGGATTCTGATCATATATGGCCTTTGGTTCTCCAACCCATATCTGTAAATCCTTGACTTTCTCAGCCTTTGCGTAAGCAAGTATCTCAAAACAATTAGTATAATTGATAGATTGTCACAGTGATTAATAGTTGCCTTTGATTTATATCTCTGAATGAAGAGCACCTAGATCATCTATACTTCTGGTTTTAGTTGGCACTAGTTGGTCTTTAGTGAGGTTTTCAAAAGGCTGACTTAAAGTATCACTGGTACTAAGAACTTCAGATTTTTGCACAGAAAAATTTCTTAATTATGTTACTAGATAACTCAACTTCAGGAAAATGACCAGAGGTGATATTTGCTAGCTATTAGCTATATGATTTTGATGGAGGAAATAGAACTTAATAAAAGTGCACCACAAGATTAGAACCAAGGAAGTGGGGGCAGAAGGAATCAACATAACTATTAACCCAGTCAGTGATAACCAAAAATCCTTGGGTGCCAGTGCCTAAGGCTGAGCGGAAGGTGAAGGTAGGGAGATTGAGCCCACTATGGAATGTCGTTCCCTTTCAGGTTCTGGTCAGTTATTCAAAATTCACAGCAAACAAACCGCTCCCAAAGAGAAGAAGACTGTATAAGTGCAATCTCTGTAGTAGCTCTGGGCAGCCATCCTTCTGCCCACCTGTGGCTATGCAGGCGCTCCTTTTCACCAGACCTCTTGTCTCTTTGCAGGGCAGTGGCCTTCCTGCCTGCCCATGACCTGTCCCATGCGGAGGCTTCTCTTCACTGACCCCTCAGCAGAGGCAACTCTCCTCAAGACTGCCTGCCTGCCTGCAACCCTGCATGCCTCTCTCTTAGCAAACTTGTCCCTTTAGGGGCAGCTCTTCCTGCCTGCTTGTGTCTATGCAGGCATCCGTTATCCTTCTGTCTCTTTCCCTAATAAACCTGTTCTTTTAAATATAACTAACGTCTCTGTTTCGTGGAGAAACTCGCCTGGGAAACTCACCGTGTGCTGCTGTAAGGGAGGCTCTGGTGAAACCTTTCCCAGAGTGAACCAAGGACCTCGCTCTCAAACCCATCAACTCCAAAAATGCCATAAATTTAATTGAAAAAAATTGAAATATATTCGTATTTTTCAGTATTATAATTTTATTTTCTTGTTTTCCTTAGGATATCAGCTGTAATGAGATTCAGGTCCTTCCCCAACAAATGGGAAAGTTACATTCACTTAGAGAGCTAAATATAAGAAGAAATAATCTCCATGTGTTGCCAGATGGTAAGATGTGTACTATTTTTACTGACATAAGTAAGAGAGTAACTGTGTAAAACTTAACTAAATTATTTTTCATTTCTGAACAGAATTGGGAGATCTTCCCTTAGTCAAGCTGGATTTCTCTTGTAATAAAGTGACCGAAATTCCAGTTTGTTATAGGAAGCTGCATCACTTACAAGTAATAATTTTGGATAACAATCCATTGCAAGTACCACCAGCACAGGTTTGTGATCAAAGTATAATATTTGTTTTATTTTTATTCATAGTTATAATTATTACTGGTAAATTAAGAAGCATCAGAATTAGGAATCAATTTGTTGTTATAGGATTATTGTCTAAAAGAAGTTTTTCACATTGGTATGGGCTTTAGCATACATAACTTCTAGAGAGCAGGATTTGGGAAACCCAGATACCAGCTTTTTGCTTGTGAACTTCTAATTCTGGTTGTCAGTGTTATTTTAAAAAGACAGACTATGGAGTGTGTAGATGAAAAATTATTTTCCCTCTACCCTTCTAGGTTCTAGGTTCTGATTGAAATACCAGCTGTGATAAAAGACAGATTAACAGAAAACAGATTAACAGAAACACAAACCAGTTCAATAACATGTATAGCTCATGTGCATAGGTGATAACCAGGAAAACGGAATGCCTCCCTGAAGTGGCCCAAGCTACCACCTTAAATAACATCTTCAGCTAAATACAGAAGATGTTGGGAGAGGGGAGCCAGTTTTGGGAGGTTATCAGGCAAAGCACAGCAAATGAGGGTATGGTTATTATCCAGATATAAGTGGATGTCTTCTCCACTGTTAAGAGTTTCTAGAGATTTGGTCGTCCCCTAATTCCCAGTACCCAGAGGGAGACACTCTTAAATGTGGAGCGTTCCCTTATAAATATTAAATGTCTTTTACAAAAGGGTAGCTTTTAGGTTTTCAGAGCTTTTCCTCTGCTATTTCCTTCTTCTTTTGCTATTACTTGTGTCCCCTTCTCCATTTCTCTCCCCTCTACCTTTTAAACACCACCAGCTCTTTGGATGTTTATTAATGCCCACTAGCTTTTGAAAGTGTTTTATATTATTGAATTGTCTGCTGTATAAATGTCCGGTATTTTTTTTTTATTGTTCTGACCTTGCTGCATGTAGTTCTCTCAAATTTCCTCCATCTTGTTGAAAATGACTGCATTTCATATTCTTTCTTATGTCTGTATATAATTCTATGGTGTGTATATACCACCTCATCTTCATTCATCTGTCAATGGACATTCAAGATCTTCCACGTCCTAGCTATTGTGAATAATGCTGAATATAGGTTTTTTTGTTGATGGCCTCATATTCTGTGGATATATGCCCAAAAGTGGGATTGCTGGGTTGGTTAGTATTACCATTTTAGCTTTTTAAGGTGAATCCAGATTACTTTCATTAATGGTTGTACCAGTTCACATTCGTACCAACAGTGTACTAGGGTACCTTTTTCTTCATGTCCTTTTCAACACTTGTTGGATGTCTTTGTAATATGTACCATTCTCACTGGTATGAGATAGTAACTCATTGTAATTTTAATCTACACCTCTCTTACTAGAAAGTGACAAACATTTTTTTTCATATGTCTTTTGACCTTCTGGCTATCCTCTTTATTGTATTATATATTTATACCTGCTGCCCATTTGTTAAATAGGTTATTTGTTTTTTAATTGTTGATTTGTATTAGTTTTTTATATATCTTGGATAATAATACCTTATCAGTTTTATATTATTATGTGGATATTTTTTTACCGTTTAGTATGTTGTCTGTTTAATTGTCTTGTTGTCTTTTGCTGTATAGAAGCTTTTTAACTTAAGGTAATAGCAATTGTTTATTTTTGTTTTTAATTACCTTGCCATAGGGGTTGTTTGCTAAAGATATTTTTATTGTTGATATCATAGTATGTATTGCCAGTGTTTTCTTCTACTTATTATTGCAGGTCTTATATCTAAATCTTTAATCTAGTTGAAATTTATTTTTGTGTATAGTGTTAGAGAGTGATAAATCATTCTTTAATGTGTGACTTTCTGATTTCCCCAGTACTATTTAGTATTTATGTATTTATTTTTTGAGCAGTATATATTTTGTTTCTAATTTTGTCATAAAAAAGGGATAGACAGTGAACTCTCACCATATATGAAAGGTATGCATGAGAATTTAAAACTTTAGATACTATCAGCAACGTGACTTCCGTAGCTAGAAAGGAGAGTGAGGTATCATTGGTTTACAGCACTGTATATGCTTTAGGGGGAATCGGTTCATACCTCCTCAGATATACATTACCACTCCAAACTCACCACCAGTGAGTATACCCATATCCCTTTACTGTAAACATTGGTCCCCTCTCCCTTTTTTTTCCCACCTCCACCATCCCTCTCTGGTAGCCTCAACTCTGCAGTTATATTTCTAAGGTTTGTTTTGATTTACTTATGTCATGTCTTTTGTTTTTTATCCCCTATATTCCATATTTGAGTGAAATCATCTGGTATTTGTCGTTTATCTTTCATCTTTATCCTTTCATTCTATTTTTTAATTGAGGTAACATTGGCCTATAACAATGTATGTTATTTAGAGGTATAGGATCACCCCCTTCAAGTGAATGTTAGAACGCCACACCCACCACCAAGGCACCAAGTCCTCCATCACAGGTCATTGTGCCCCCTCCCCACTTAGTTTTTTCCATTTCCCCTTCCCCAATGGTAGCATCAGTTTTGCAGTCAGATTCATAGAGTTTGTTATGGTTTTGATTTTATCACACCATTTGTTTTGTTTCTCTGTATTCCACATAAAAGTGACACCATCTGGTATTTGTTTTCTCCTGACTTAACTAATTCAGCATAATCAACTTTCAGTTCCATACATGTTGTAGCAAATAGCAAGCATTTTTCTTTTATAGCTGAGTAGTATTCCATTGTGTATATACCACATCTTCCTAATCCACTCATCTCTCCTTGTGCACTTAGGTTGTTTCCATAGCTTGACTATTATAAATAGTGCTGCAGTGAACAGAGGAGTGCATATATCCCTTCAAATTAATATTTCTGCATTCCTTGGGCAGATAACTAGGAATGGAATTGAGGGATCATATGGTAGATTTATTTTTAATGTTTTGAGCTATCTATGTGCTGGATCAGTCTATATTTCAACCAGAAGTGTAGGAGGGTTTCTTTTTCTCCACCTGCTTACCCTTACTTGTTTCGGGACTTTTTGATATGGGCCAGTCACACAGTTGTGAGTTGGTATCTCATTGTAGTTTTGATTTGCATTTCCCTGAATAAGTGATCATGAGATTATTATGTGTCTGAATTCCTGGGGTGTCACTTATAACTTCTTATTTTTCCAGAGAACCAGCTTTTGATTTCATTAATGTTTTTGAACTGTCTTTTTGATTTCTATTTCATTCATTTCTGCTGTAATTTTTATTATTCCCTTCCTTCTCCTGGCTTTTGATTTTGTTTGTTCATTGTTTTCCAGCTCCCTAAGGGGATAAATATGATTATTTATTTGGGCTCTTTCTTGCTTCTTGATGCAGGCCTATATTTCTGTATGCTTCCCTCTTAGTACTGCTTTTCCTGTGTCTGGTAGGTTACTTTTTTGGTGGTTGATTTCTAGTTTGATACCATTGTGGTAAGAGAAGATAATTGATCTGATATCAGTCTTTATGAATTTATTGACATTTGTTTTATGACCCAATAAGTGGTCTATTTTGGAGAATGTCCCATGTGCACTTGAGAAGATGTGTATTTCACTTTTATGGGGTGCAGTAGTCTATGTGTTCTAAGTCACTGTTTAAAGCTGTTGTTTCATTGTTATCTGTCTGGTTGAAGTCTCCTGCCACTGTTGTGTTGCTGCCAGTGTCTGTTTTCAGATTTTGTGATAAGAGCCTTATATATTTTGATGTTCCTGCATTTGGTAGTTTTTTGTTAATGAGTATTTTGTCTTCCTAATGTATTGTTCCTTTAATCATAATATAGTGTCCATCCCTGTCTCTTACTACCTTTCTTAATGGAAATATGTTCTATCCTTTTTTGTATATATTATTCCATTCTCTTCTTTCTTCATACAAGTCAGATATATGTCTTATAGGGATTCCTTTATAGGTTCTGCTTCTTCCCGACTTCAATATTCTTTCTTTGTCTTGAACTCTTGGAAGTTTTGTGAGTATGTGTCTTGGTAAAGGTCTCATTACATTTAGATAACCATGTATTTTTTTAACTTCATGGACTTTTATGTTTAGCTCCCTGTGCTAAATAATAGAACTTTTTCTCTGTTATTTCTTTGAATAAATTCTCTGTTCCTTTCTCTTTCTCTTCCCCTTTGGGATACCCATTGTTCTTTCATTGTCTTTCCTCATTGAATGAGATAATTGTCAAAGTATTTCTTCATTTTTTAAATTCATATTTCTCATTCTTCCACCTGTATTCTTTTTGCGTTACTGTTGCGAGGCCACTAATTTGATTTTCCATATGAACTCTTCCACTCCAAAGCATCCTCCAAATTTTTTTATCTCCTCTATAGATCTTTTTACATACTGCTTCTCCTTTATTATCTCATTTAATGCTTCATTTTTTCTCCTCTTCATTAGTTTTATTTCTCAAGACGTTCGTTTTTCTGAGTTTTCTTATATATCTTTTATTTACTTTTTGGTATTTTCTTGTATTTTTTTGACATTTTTTATCATGGTAATTTTGAACTCTATCTGATAGGAAGGATAGATCTTTGTTTTGTGGTTGGATTGTGGGGCTTTGTTCTCTCTCTCTGCTGAAGTTCCTTGAGAACTCAAGGTGCCATGTATTGTATTTTTCCTTCTGTTCATTTGCTATTTTGAGGATGCAGAGCTTCCACCTTTCCTGCGGATACTGCTGGCGCTATTTTCCTTTTTTAAAGCATTTCCTGGTTTGACATTTCAGTACATTGCATGACAGGGAGACCAGATCTGAAGCTGCTTGGTCAGGGTCGGGTGGGTGCCTCTAGGTGTCCAGTCACTGGTGAAGGTGGCTGGTCACTGGTGTGGGCATGGCTCACGTCTGTAGTAGCACTGATAGTGCCTGCTGGGCGCCCCCCCCCTTTCTGGATTACCAGACATGTGTCTCCGCACTCTGTGGGTTGGGCTTTTTTTTTTTTAAAGATTTATTTATTTTTTTTTAATTTTTTATTTTACATACAAGCTGGGGTACAGGCCAGAGGCATGGGGCGGCGAGAGGGTTCACCAGAGACAGAGCAGGTAGCAGAACAGGCAGATCAGAAATACACTGCTGAGGGGAGCAGCGGGCAAGGCAGGAGAGGTCTGCCGTGCCATGTGGGATTCTCCCCGGCCGGGTGTCGAACTCGCGTCGCCGCTGCCGACAGCTCCACAGCGCAGCGCTTAACCGCTGCGCCACCGGGGAGGCCCCAAGATTTATTTTTTTTATTTATACATACAAGCTGGGGTACAGGCCAGAGGCGTGGGGCAGTGAGAGGGTTCACCAGAGACAGAGCGGGTAGCAGAACAGGCAGATCAGAAATACACTGCTGAGGGGAGCAGCAGGCGAGGCAGGAGAGGTCTGCCGCGCCATGTGAGATTCTCCCTGGCTGGGTGTTGAACTCGCGTCGCCGCTGCCGACAGCTCCACAGCGCAGCGCTTAACCGCTGCGCCACCGGGGAGGCCCCTGGGCTTTTAGCACCAATCACTGCATCAACTTGAGTCCTATGGGAATGTGGGAGGGGGAACTTAGTCCAGTGTTGTCATTTTCACTGTGGACCCTGCCTGCTTGGCTCACCCCATTACCTACTCAAGTATCTTCCCTCAGTTAAGGGAATCTGCTCTTCCCTCTCCAGAGCTGCCGGCCAAGCATTGGAGCACAGATTTTCTTCACTGGTGCTGTCGTCTTTAGACACCTCTCTGCACCCACCTTATTTTGTGTAGTGTTGAATTTTCTCAATATCTTTTCTATCATGGTTGGTGCCTGTCTCTGATGTCCAGTAGGTACTCTAGTTTTTCCCCAAGACACAAGGTCCTCTGGGTCCAGGCCCCTCTGGACAACCTTACACCATTCTCCCGAGAGTTATGCAGGCAATGTCTTCTTACGCCATATTTTTCCCAGTATCATTTATTATAGAAACTGTCTTTTCCTCAATTTATGATCTTAAGTGCTGGTATGTACACAGATTTATTTCTGAGGTTTTGATTCTCTTCCATTGGTCCATGTATCTTGTTTTGTACTAATGCCATATTGTTTTTTAATACTGTTGCTTTATGGTAAAGTATAAAGTTAGGTGATGATATACCACCACTTCTTTTCTTTTTAGAGTTGCTTTTGCAATTTCAGGCCTTTTGTGGTTCCATATAAATTTCAGTATTTTTTGTTAAGTTTCTTTGAAAAATATTACATGTATTTTGGTGGAGATTACATTAAATTTTTATATGATCTTAAAATTTTTATATGATTTTAGGCAGCATAGTCATTTTGATTATATAGATTCTCCCCATCTCTGAGCATTGGATATCTTTCTATCTCCTTATGTTCTTAAGTCCTTTAAGAACAAGATACAAGTAGAAAAGTGTTAATTTAGACTTATTCTACATCCATATGGAATCTATGAAAGTGATAGTAAAGGGATGCACCAAGAACTCTGAGGACAAAGACCATGAGAGAGAGAACAGGAGGGGAGAGAAGACAACAGAGTAGTGGTAACTAGCATCTCTAATTAAACTGAGCAAGAATCTGGCTGGGAAGGCACATGGCAGCGGAATGCCAGCCTATATACAGCTTCTAAGTTATGTATCCTGGCACAGGGTTTGAGTATGTTCAGAGGAAGGGTTATTTTTTTTTCTTACTCCAATGGTACATTCCACTCATTCCAAAGAAAGTGCCTTTTATAACTCAAATAAAGACTGTCTGGGCTCCTGGCAGTAGCTGCCTTAACAGAGTGGGAAAAGCTGAAATTTTTGTCTGCTGTCAGAGAAGGCAATAAAAGCAAGTTGATTTACTGTGTTAAACCTGGGAATGGCTCGGATATTGGAGAAAATGTAATTCTGAATATAAGGATGAAAGACCAAAAGCATGAAGGTCTATGGGATGTTTATGGCAACGCTGTCCCGTAGAACGTTCTGAATGATGGGAATGGTCCATAATCTGTGTTCTCTAATATCATAGCCACTTGCCACATGTGCCTATTGAGTGCTTAAAATATGGCTAGTACAACTAAGGAAACAACTTAAGTATAATTTTATTTTGATAAATTTGCATTTAAATAACTATGTGACTAGTGGCCACAGTTGCTGTTGAGCACTTGGACCGAGGAATTGAATTTTAAGTTTTACTTGGGTTAAATTAAATTAAGTTTATAAAGCCACATGTGGCTCGTGGCCTACTGTATTGGACAGCATAACTGCAAGAGAGACTGAACTTGAGTGGTGGCTCAAGTTACAGCTATGTTCAGGCTGAGACCCCATACTGATATCAGTGAATGATTACAGACTGAATGTTGGGCCTCTCCAGTAAACCTCTCTTGATTGGTTCCTGAATGTTTGCAACTTCTGTTTTATATATCTCAGGTAGGATTGGTATAGTTCTCCTTTGGTAAACTCATTGAACTAGGAGAAAAGACCTACATATCCTCCTGGAAATAACAGTCCTTGTCTGATCACTACATAAGTGAAGCTCACCATTGGTAAACTTCCCTCACATACGCTGAGCTTCCCATTAGCTTCTTATGTTTTACTCTAGAAAATAAGCATGTAACTATGAATTGCTGACATTCTATAACATGAAAGTCAGAGCCTAAAACACTGAAAGGCTTTGATCAAAACAGAATGGGTCACAGAATAACTTTACAGTGGCAGCATGGGATTTTGCACAATGATGCCTTCCAAAACTGAGAGAATATAACTTTATACTCACATTATCTGTCAGTTGTGACATAGAAAAAAGATAGTTTCAAATACACAAGGTCTCAGAAAATTTGAATTCCCTGTACCTTTTATTAGGAAGCTAGCAGAGTAGCGGAGGATGTGCTCTATCAAAATGAGGCAATAAATTAAGAGGAATTCCTCATGTCTAAGACAGACAGGTGTAGGTGGAGTCAGTTAAATAGGTTTTTCTCAATGTGCCCAGGGTAGGCCTCTTCCAGTAAGTATGATCTTGATATAAACTAAAAGTCATTTGAGACCCTGTTAGCCTTGGGGAAATCTATTGCCATTGCTTAAAGAGTACAGATTATTTTAAGAGCAGTGTAGGCTTTAGGAGCTTTTTGACCTTTGTTCTTTTTCCTAATTGAGGAAGCAGTCACTGATCCCCCTTTTATGGCCTAGAAGAAAGTAGTTCATCCAGATGTTGATTTATCAGTGAACATGTTCTGTCTGTTTTCTCTAAGAGTGAAGATGAAGTCACCCCTTTTTGTCTGTCATGGGAAGGCTCACTTCTCTCCTTGATGCCCCAGGTTCTTAAACACAAAATAAGTATCCCTAGTCCTCTCCATTATTCTTTATAATTTATAACCAAGTAAATTCTCCATATGTATATTATTAAATTTTGGCCTTCTTGCCTACTCATCTGTCTGATATTAATTTGTTCATCTGTCTAGTCACAGAAGAAACCCAGATGGGATAGGGGAATTCTCCCCTGTGCCCTGACATATGCATAGGCATAGAGTACAGTCAATTTGGATTAGGGGAGTTTTTTCCAAAAAAGAAAAATGAAGAAGAAGAAAAGAGGTGATAGATAACTCAGTGTGTTTGTCAACATGGAGAGATGTTTTACAGTTCTGTCAGAGCAAAGGAATAAAATGAGGCAATTAGTTACTTTAGGAATAACAAAACTTAGAGGAGAAAGGAAATGTGATCTAAATACTCTGTATGGTTCATCTGTGAATATTTTCTTTGTGATAAGAATGTAAATACTGCATTTTGGTTTAATGTAAAATAGTCGTCTGGGTGGAGGGGAAAACTTCCCCTGCTACTCTGAGTCTTCTCTTCCTGGTCATCAAAGAAATTAACATCAGACAGATGAAGAGGAGAAAAAGAACACATTTCATTTTATGTGTATGAAATATTTACATAGCTGTAAATTTCAGAGTAAATGAGACAGGCTGATGTTTTATGTTTTGAGCTAAGGAATGGGATAGTGGCCTGATGCATTAAGGAGAGATGAGGGGGTTCTCATACGACAAGAAGGAGGTCACTTGTTTGACAAAATCATATGCTTTAGATGTCTGCCTTTCCACAAGATAGTTTTCTTTGATAAAAAGCTTATTTCTGGAGATCACCCTAAATCTGGGTAGTCTTCAGTTCTTTAAGGTAATGGTACCTGTTTTTCACCTTGGTAACTTCACTGACCTTAGCTTCACATACCAAAGTAACACATATTACAAAAAGACTGCTCTGGACATCTTGGAAAAAGCCTATCTGAACATTTTTGTTAGGTGTATCCTTTATAGTAATAATAATAATAATAGCAAAGATTTATATAGTGTTTACCATGCTACAGGCACTGTTGAAAATGCTTTACATGCATTAACTCATTTAGTTCTTACGAGAACCCTATAAGACAGGTACTGTCATCACACCTCATTTTATATATGAATCAACAGAGGCATAGAAATTAAATGAGTTGTTCAAGGTCACATCACTAGCATTCAAACCAAGGAGTCTAACACCAGAGTCCATGCTCTAACCACTGTGCTATGGTGCTTAAGAGGGAAGAGGATGTATGTTTATGTGAGTTGGTGGGAATTGGGAACAGGGGATGGTAGTGGTGCTCCTGATCATAGGTAGTGGTGGTAGTAGTGGTAATGTGAGAAATCTAAATCCTCCTCTTTCTTGTAAGACTTTATAAATAAAATATAAAATTAAGGAAAAAAATGGCAGAACCGTGTTATTTATTAATCTGTAATTAAATAGCAGAAAACCAACTTAGAAGAGTTGAATGCGGGTAGTTGGTCTTAGAGGTTGAAAGGAGTAGAAAGAGGTATTAATTTTTTGTGATCAATTTCATAATTTTCTATTTAAAATCTACATGAATTACTGTTATGAAAATCAAATTTATAAAAGAAAAGATACTTGGTAAATACTTGGTAAAGAACGATTTTTATTTTTACTTTGGACAACTAATAGGATACATTTCAGTTGGTAATATATACACTAATAGTGCAAAATTTTTAATTTCTTTTTAAATGACATTTTTCAGTGGTCAGGTCAGACCTGATATCTCTTGGAATTATATAAGAAACATTCTTCCTTTATACCTAGTACCTCTAGGTACTAAAAAGTACCTATAATTACTTTTTAGTGTATTTATGTTTTCTTTGTTTTTAATTTTCTTACATTGTTTTTAATTTTTGTACAGTATTAGATTTTCCCCCTCAGGTGTAACCCCCATAGTTCCCCCAGCACCACAGCACCTGTGCCCCGTCACCGCAGTCCCTTGTGCTCTTCCCTCCCCTGTTTTGACCTCCTCCCTCCCCCTCTTCTGCTGTGTGCCTCAGATCTGTGATCGGCTTGCTAGTTTGGTCTTTCTCCTGACCCTTTGTTTGATTTCTCTATATTTCGCATAAAAGTGAAACCATCTGATACTTATCTTTTTCCTTCTGAAAGGCGTTAACTTTTTTTTTGTAAGTCTGAGTTATCATTCCCTTCTGCTCATTGTCTCTTTTTTAATTTATATCTTTTACCCCCTGCATAGCATTTTTCTCCCTCTTATTCCCTTTCTCCATTACCAGTGAAAATATTATCTTACTTGAACAGTATTTTATTATTTAACATTTTATTCTAACTGGCTGATCATCATATCTTTCAGTTTTCTTTTTCCTACATTTATATTCTTTTGGTTATCATTCTTCTACCGTTTAGACCAAGCAACATAGTGGTTCCGAGGCAACTTTAAAGGCAACTTTCATGAATCATAAATTTTACATTGTTTGGTGATTTGTATGCTGTGCTTTTAACAAGAAAACTTCTGTGAAGTAGAGGAAAATAAATATGCATTGTAATAATAAAAATAGAGAAGGCCATAGAATATTAGTTGCTATCATTTTGTGAAACTTTTTTACCTAGTGTCAGAAGTACAGATTATTTAAATATTCAAAGTATCATATTGTGATGTCTCAGCATAATTTAAGATTATTAAAGTGTTCGTATATATTGGTAGATGAAATTTATATTTGGACCTATATAGTTAAGCCTATTTTTTCCATTCTTCATTGACAGATATGTTTAAAGGGTAAAGTACACATATTTAAATACTTAAATATTCAAGCATGTTGTAGAATGGATAAGAAACCAGATTCTTTGGACCTTCCATCATTGAGTAAAAGAATGCCCTCCCAGCCTCTCACAGACAGGTAATTTTACAATGACCTGGTGTCCTCTCTCTGTATAAAAAGAGTTATTAATCTTGAGTGTCATGAATATATTTAGGGTGATTAGTCAATGTAGTAAAATCATTAATTGGCTGAAGTAAAATACCAACATCGTAGAATGAACTTCTGTGATACTAGAATAAATTTTGGATTTTGTCAAAAACTGAATTACTGTTAAACCTTTAGTAGTATATTGTAAACATTTGATATTATAGTGTAGAAACACTAATTTCTTAGCACTTGACTACTGAATTTACTTTTTTTAAATCAACTTATATGTATTTGTATTAACAAATAGAATTTGACTTTGATCCAAGGTTAGTGGACGAGCAAGGTATTTTGGGGTACCTTCCTTACTTCCTTCATAACCTTTATCTTTTTTATGTCTGGATCAAAGATGATTTATTATTGATGTTCTATATGATACTGTTTTATTCTCTTGATATTTTGAAATGATAGATTTGCTATTTTGCTTTTAAGTCATCCTTTCAAGATGTAGATTGGTCTGAAAGATTTTACGAAAACTTAATTCTCCATAGTAGTAAGGAAAATAATTTGAATGGGGTGAAACTATGGAGACTGTGCCCCTGCCTAAAATATTTTAAGTTTTGTCATTGGATTTAAGACAAAGTTTATTTATTTATTTTTTATTTTATTTTTATTTTTAAAGACTTATTTATTTTTGCATACAAGCTCGGTATAGGCCAGAGGTGTGTGTGGGTGGGGGGGCGGATGTGTGGAGGATTCACCAGAAGACAGTGGGGAGCAGAACAGGCAGATTGACTGAAATACACTGCTGAGGGGAGCAGCGGGCAAGACAGGAGAGGTCTGCTGCACCATGTGGGAATCTCCCTGGCCGAACTCGTGCTGCAGTGGCTGCTGATAGCTTCATAGTGCTGGGACTTAACCCCTTGCACCACCAGGGAGGCCCTATGGCAAAGTTTAGACTAATTAGTTGGAATGGTAGTATTGTAAGTACTATTGTTAACTTAGTTAACAGTGGAAGTTCTTGAATTCCAAAACAGAACTTTTTCTTGAATATTTCTGTTGCCTAAGTAGAATTAAATATCTAAACATTAAACTTAGGTCCTAAAGGTTATTTTATTTACTATTATGAATGATAGTAGGTCAAACAATTCTATAAAAAATTAGAATCGATTAGTATTCTAATCTCTGTTAGTCTGCTTTATATTTATTTTAAAATGAATATACTTTAGTAACAGCATCCGTTATATTAGTCATTTATTTATTTTATAAATATCAATAGAATATCTGCTGGTTGATTCAGAGTACATTTTGTTGAATGATATACATGTTTGTCATGGAGCTAACAATCTAGTGGAGTAAGTCAGTCAATGAACAAAGCTAGGAAATAGAATAAACACATGCACACATACACACACATATAATTTTAAATTGGGTAAGTTCTGTGAAGGAAAGAAATATCTTTCAAGAGTATGGTTATGGAGTATCTTTGGGAAGGTAAAGTTTTAAGTCAAGACCTGAACGAGAAAACCTATTTGTGTAAAGAGTGAGGGGAAGACCATTTCAGCAGGAGAGCTTGAGTTCAGAAGAAACCTGGTGTATTAAAAAAAAGCTGAACGGAAGTTAGCATGTTTGGAGCAGAGTAACTTGACAGGTTGAGTGATACAAGTCAATTTTAGAGAGGTAGTTAGCGCCCAATTCATGTGGGAACTTTGGGGGCTCTGGTAAAGAGTTTCGATTTTTTCGGAAGTACCAGTGGGAGTCACTGGACAGTTTAAGCAAGGGAATAACATCAGATTTATGTTTTAAGAAACTGTTCTGACTCTTTAACATGTTAGAAGTAAACAAAAGTAGAAGCACAAACACTAGCTAGGTTACTGCAGTAAAGCTGAGATCAAGGGGCCTTGCATAGGATGATTTCAGTAGAGATGAGAATAAGTAAACAGTATTGAGGTATATTTTAGGAATGGTCTATAGCAGTATCATCTAATAGAAATGTAATGCAAGTTACATATGTAATTTTTGTAATCAATTAATAAAACATATAAAGTAAAAAGAAACAGATGAAATTAATTTTCATAATACATGCTATTTAACCCAGTATATTCAGCTATCATATTAGCATGTAATTAATATGAAAACTTAGTGAGATACTTCACAATCTTTTTCTTCCTATTGTCTTTGAAATCTGGTGTGGTGAGTATATTTACAGCATGTCTGAATTTGTGCTAACCACAATTCAAGTGCTCAGTAGCCATATATAGCTAGTGGCTATTGTATTAGACAATAAAGGTCTGTAGAGTTTTCTTTTGAATTCGCTGTCCAGTGTGCTCCTCTTCCACTCACAGCCCATATTGAAATTCTTAGAAAAATTTTATATGTATTTTCTACTTTCACACACATGCCCTTGGTTGTGTATGTGGTTCTTATTACCTACAATAGCCTTCTATGTACTGAATATTTTGCATTGTAGTAGTTAGGCATATCAATATTTATTTAGAGTTAGACATAATATGGCTTTGAAACCCTGCTCTGACTCTTAATGTGCTTGTGTCATAATGTCTCTGATCCTCAGTTTTCTTGTATGCAAGAAGGAAAATAATCACATGGATGCTCTCAATAAAATGAAATATAGAGTATTTAATGCCTTATCTGTACTAAATCTTCAACAAATAGCTTATTATTATCATTTCATCAATTACAAATACACAGATGTGTTTTAGTAAATATTTATTGTGCAGTGGAGTCAGATGGATTTCCCCTCTAATCATAGTTTAGCCTCTTAATTCCTGTGTGGCCTGTGTAAGTTTTATTTAAATCTCTGAGCCTGTTTCTTTATTTAAAAAGTTAGTAAGACTCCATTAGCTTGTGATAATTAAATGTGTGCAAGACAACTGTTCAGTAAATGATATTCAATAATTACTATCATTCCCCTTGGGAAATTGACTTTTGTTAAGTTTTATTATCCTCATTGGTAAAAAAGAGTAATAGTAACATGCAAATTGCAGAATGTAAATATAAATTGAATATGAGATACACCTAGCACAGCACCTAACACAAAATAAATGCTAGCAGTTATTGTTTCTTTTCCTCCTGCAAGACTAAGTTCACATGCCACTTTTTGTATGGGGTCTTTTGTAATCTTACCAAGGAGAATTATTTGACTTCTCTTTTCCTATTATATTTACCTTTGTCATAGTTACCAAAATTTATAACTTGCTTCCCTTGTGGGCTGAGAGGACAATATTTTTTATTTCATCTAAACTCAGGTGTTCAACATAGTGTCTGCCACTTAGTAATGGCTTCCCTAAATTCATTGATATGCTCCTGAAAAGGATAAAAATCAGTATTTGGAAGAGGAAATAGAGTATGGTGGTTAAGATCAGGGACTTTAGTGTTAGATCATTTTGGTATCAAATTTAGACTTGCAAGTTGAGTATGCTTGAGTAAATTGTTCAACCCCCAGGGCCTCCCTGGTGGCGCAGATTAAATCTCATTGCTATCAAGCTATTGCCAGGCACTGCAGCATGAGTTTGATCCCTGGCCAGGGAGCTGACTCTCACAGCACAGCAGACCTCTCCTGTCTTGCCCACTGCTCCCCTCAGCAGTGTATTTCAGTGTATCTGCCTGTTCGGCTCCCCATTCTGTCTCTGGTGAACCCTCTCACCCCCTACACCTCTGGCCTACACCCCAGTTCTTGTATGCATCAATAAAAATTAAAAAATAAATCTTTAAATTAAAAAATATATTGTTCAACTCCACCCAACCTTAGTTTTCTCATCTATAAAATGAGAAAACATCACAAATCTGCTAGACCTTCACAAGTAATGAATAGGGTACTGTATTTAAACCACTTAGCCCAATTCCTGGCATATAAGTAGTCAATATAGAGTGTATAGTAAATTTTCAAATTAAAGTGAAAAATACTTTGCAACTTGAATGATATACTGTGTAATTTATTTTTTTAAGATTTATTTATTTATGCATACAAGCTGGGGTGTAGGCCAGAGGTGTGGGGTGGTGAGAGGATTCACCAGAGACAGAATGGGGAGCGGAATAGGCAGATAAACTGAAGTATGCTGCTGAGGGAAGCACCGGGCGAGGCAGGAGAGGTCTGTTGCGCCATGTAGGAATCTTCCTGGCCAGGGACTGAAGTTGTGCTGCAGTGGCTGCTGATAGATTCATAGTGCTGCACTTAGCCCGTTGCGCCACCAGGGATGCCCTATACTGTGTAATTTAGAGATTTACAAGGAGAACTCTATAACAAAACAGTTGTTTATTCAGTAGTACTTTCAGATTTTTTTTTTGTGTTCTCTCTCTTCAAAACCATTAGTTGGACATTATAATGCTGAAGCATATTCTTATAGATAATGAAGAAGAAAGTCTGAATTAAAGTTAAAAACAATTTCAAAGTCCTGTGGTGAATTTTTCCAAACCAATAGAAAAAATACAGTGGTTAGATGGTTTTTCACTGAGGTTATCTGCTTTTCTGAATTTATGAGGGGAAAAAGTCAGTTATTGTTAACAATTGACACTTTACAACAGAGCATATTAAGGAAAATATATTGCATGAGGGATATGAACAAAGTTGTTCTGTGAGATTTCTAATATTTACTCCCTTATGTATTTTAAGACTCTTATACATCAAAAGTGCATATTCTGTATTATCTAGGAAAATTTTAGGTTAGTTCTGTATTTTCTAAGAAGAAAACCCTAACTACCCTTAGAATTTCTATTTCCATAGTATGGAAGATTTTTATCCAAATAAAAATCATGGCCCTGACTCGGGAATTGGAAGTGATAATGGAGAGAAACGGTTATCTACAACGGAAGTGAGTCCTTTCTATCGCTGACCCTTTTTATTTAAAAATTTTATTAGAGATTTGAGAGAGACATTTGCACACACTTGATTTTTTATTTTGCTTTAAAATATTACCATCCTTACATTTTATGGCTTCAAATGAAGATGGACATACATATTTTTAATAGCAAATCAGTAAACTTTCACATGCCAATATTTGGCTTGAAAATTGGATGTGTAAAACAGATATTCTTTGCTTTATATGTGAAATTGAAGCAACTTAATGTTGAAATTTGCTTGATATTCTTTGGCTTGAAAATTGGGGGTGTGAAACATATTCTTTGCTTTATATGTGAAATTGAAGCAACTTAATGTTCTTAAAATACCTTGTTTTTACTTTGCTTTTTTTTTTACTTTTGCTTTTTCATTTCAGCCTTCAGATGATGACACAATCAGCCTTCACTCTCAAGTTTCAGAATCAAATAGAGAGCATACATCAAGAAATGACAGTCACTCTATAGGAAGTAAACCTGATTTTCAGAAAGGTAATTCATGTGGTATCTGCTGTTTTAATTTCATGTGTATAACCCGCATTAGGATTGGATCTTTTGTTGAAAATGGGCTTTGAAAAATTACAATATCTGCAGCTAACTCTTAAACGATGAGAAAATAGACTTTTATTCTAAGCATTGCAGTGTCAGAGTACACTGCTTATCATTCATATTTTCTAATGAGTAATCTATACTTAGACCAGGAGGTGTATGATTTTATTGACCCCAACACAGAAGATGTAGCAGTTCCTGAACAAGGAGATACACATATTGGATCATTTGTCTCTTTTCTTAAGGTAAAGACAACTTTGAACAAATATTAGTAATGTTCTCCTTGATCTCACAAAAATGTGGACCATGCCATTTTAACGATAACTTTCTTTTGTATAAGGGAAAAGAAAAAGTTCCTGAAAAATCTCAGAAAAATGAAGAAATGGGAGATGAAAAAAGGTAAGCACACATGAATTCTCAAACTGAAATTTTACTTATAAGTAAAAATTGACATATTTGTTAGTTATTCCTACTTGAAAGAGTACTTGAAAGAATATTTTTTTGTTCATTTACCTGTTATGTTTAGAGAGTTAATTTATAAGTAGTTCATCTGTCTATAACCCTCAGTTAAATTGAAAATTCGAATAAACATTTAAGGTTGAGTGTAATATGTACATTATTTTTGCCACCAAAATATATAATACCTCCTATTCTTATTACTGAGGAGGACAATACCTTCACATATATTGCTTCATATGAACTATTTAGCAACTCTTTAATAGACCTGGAATTTCAAATATCTGAGACTCAGGTATTCTGACTCTTGGTCTGATACACTTTCCAATTTTAGACTGGTGACGGAAATCTTAAAGGTATTTATTTCTGTGTTTTATTAAAATAATTGTGTTTTGGAACTTTTCAGTATTATTTATCATATGGTCTATCACATTTTTCTGTCTCTCATTCAAGTTACTTAGGTGAAACTTGTTTACTACTTACCATGTACCAGGATCTATGCTATGTGCTTTTCCATGTTTCTAATTTAATCTTCACTAAATCATGAAGGGTAGATACTACCTTCACTTTTACAGATGAGGAAGGTGAAGCTCAGAGATGTGAATCTAGCGCTCTCTGATACTCAAGCTTTTCTCTACTTTATGCTTCCTCCAAATGACCTCATTGGTAACTTTTTAAGTAATCATTAGTTCATCATCTCTGGTATCCCATAAAGAAGTACATTGCTTTGTCTTTTTATATTTCATTCTTCTTTCCTTTCTAACTTTTCTAACTGAGCATAGTTGTCTCAAATTGAGAGTGAAATTACCAGTGGCATGTAAGATATGGTAAGGATGCAGTGTCTTAGGGTTCATACTGTTTTTTTTTTTTAATAAATAGAATACTTTGGGATAAAATTACTGGAGTTTAGAGAACAATTTATTTAAAAATTTCTTTGAATAAGAAGTACATATTTTAATTCACATTTTGGGGGGCAAATTTGTCAATATTACTGAACTTATTTTGCACTCCCTCTACTTAAACATTTTATATAGAGACTTTTAAAATCAAAATGAATAAAGTAATGAAAGCAGGGTAGTTTAACAAGATGAAAAATTTAAAAAATGTTGAATTTGTTTGTAATGATAGGCCATTTGGAGCTCTGTCATGCTTACTGTACTTATAACTGGGGAGTATGCATTGTTAATATTTTGTGGCCATTACTCATTCCAGCAATTACAAAATGCTAATGCAGTTCATTTTATTGTGATTTGTTATGTAAATATAACTAGTTTGCTGTATTTCCTGTTCAGTAGTGAGGGTAGTTATTAAGTGTTCCTTAAAATTTTAATGTTTTAAATACAAGGACATTAGGATGTTAGGATTTTATATTTCATGTGGTATTAAAAACAAAAGTGATTTCTACTTCTGGAAGCTGGCATAAAATATCACCTTTATATTTTAGATAACCATGCTTATATTACCTTTTAGACTTGAAAAAGAACAATTTCTTGCAGAGGAAGAAGATGACGATTTGAAGGAAGTAACTGATTTGAGAAAAATAGCTGCCCAATTATTGCAGCAAGAGCAAAAGAACAGGTATTTTTTTCAATAATGCGATTTAAATAGGCGTGTTTTATAATCATTAACTCTGATTATTTAAAAAGTATCAAATAAAATATATGAAGTTTCTATTTAAACAATAGGACCATTCTTAAAATCTATTTCAAGGGACTAACTACTAAAAGACACTAGGAAATACTTAGGAGAGAAAGTAAAGTTATATTTGCGGTTAGTAGAATACGTACACTCACATAGTCATTGTATTTAATTATTACTTAGCTATCACTTTTTTATTCCTATGTGCCAAATAATAGTAACTGACTTGCTGATATTCTTCTTAGCTTATTACCATACGATACATTGTAAACATTTTTTTCCAAGTACCTGTCATATGTATATAATGTGCTTTATATCAGATTCCGAATTACATGGGATATCTATAAACTCGTAACTCCTTAGAGTTGAATTGAATCATATAATGATTGATTAAATTAGTGTGATGCTATAAGAATCCCAGTTTCACAATGTTCTTTTTCTTGGTTAATCAGCATTTCTCCCTCCAACTAGATTTTCTCCAAATTCAAATTACTGGCACAGAGGAGTATAAATGAGCATAAAATCAGTGCAAGTCCATTTTTTCCTTCTATTTCTGCCCTAAACTGCTTAATTTTAAAAATTAATTTGTCAGTCATTCACATGTATATATAACTTTGGGGTTACATCTTTATTCCTCTATATGTGCACATGCTTCATTCACCCTCCACCAAATCTCTGTGCCATTGCCCTATTCCCTTTCTTCTCTGTCCGTTCTTCTTGACCTCCTACTCCCTTTGCTTATAAAATCAGTGCAAGTTCATTTTTAATTAGGAAAATTTCTATGTGTTGCTAAGGCTCAGCTATTATTGCCATCATCCCATACTGAAAGTAATGCATTTATCATTTTGAAATGTTTTGTCTGAGATGTTTTGATTTGAGAAAATTAAAAGAATAATTTTGCTACATTTAACACGGGTAATTAGTAAGTATTTTAGTTCATTTATTCAAAGCAATAAATGATTTTAAAAGAACTTAAAATATCCCTTCTCTTATTGTGTTAATAACATTTAAGTATATAAGTTTAGATTTTAATGATGCCTATATAACATTTCTGTATTTTTAATTTCACTGTTGTCTTACTAGCTTTTCACATATCTCTGTGATTGAATTATACTTTTTAGTCTAGATACAACAGCAGATGAATAATTATCTCTCATAGGTCTTGTTTTTTGATCAATTTGAATCAATATGAATAGCACCTAACGGTTTGCCTTGTATATAGTAGGCACTCAGGAATACGTCTGTTGATTAGTTAATTGCTTGAAAATTAAATCAACAAATTTAAAGTTAATAGGAACCATTTATTTCATTAGTATGTTCTCTAAATAGCTTCTGTTATTTTTCAAGATGTATATTAAAGTAATTTGCTTTCTCTTTTTCATTCTTTTATTCATATATGAATATGAGGTCTTTCTATATTAAATATTGCTATACAGTAACATTAATGTAATATGTCTAATTTTTGAAGGCATTAAAATATTTATGATAATCTGGTGTTGGGGAGGGAAATTTTTCTCTGACCATGGTCCTTTTAATTGATAAATAAATTGATATAAGATATATTAACCAAAAAAGATAATTTTGTATTGTAGAAGTTCCATAGAATATAGGATGTACAGAATGACCAAAGCATAATAAGGTTTATATACTTTTTAGACAATAAAACAATAAATTCGTGAAGAACTAAGAGGACAAAGGACTTTTAGGTTTGGACACGTAATTTAGCGAGGAGTTAAGCAGAATTTATTTGCATAGCTAAACAGGCTCTAAATACCTTGTCTATAACAATAAAAATGTCTTTTTACCTCCTGCTGCAGTAAGAGAGCCTTCACATGGGAGATTTATTTCCTGCTTTTAGGGAGGCAGAATTCAGAGTATCATTCCTGCATTGGCTGTTTGTCAAGTAATTTTAATTCAAAATAATCAGTATGCCACTTTGGGACACCCTTCCCTGGACCATAATAATGATCATAAAATAAGGACTACATTTTACCTTGAAGATTTATAATTCTATAGACAATTTAAATTAGATTCCTGGCCAATTCTGTTAATGGCTGAACAAACATCTCAACATTTTTTTAAATGTTGAACCTAGTATTTCAAACTCGTTAAATCATCTTTTTCTTTTTTTCTAAAATATGTTGCTATTGCTTACATCACTTAGATGTATAGATGAAAATTTTAGATTACTCTTACAATATATGGATTTGAGTGAGTTGAAAAGCTCAAAAGTAATTGTAAACTGGGCTTTCCTGGTGGCTCAGCGGGTTAAGTTGCAGCACTGTGAAGCTGTCCAGAGCCACAAGTTCAATCCCCAGCCAGGGAGCTTCCCACATGACGCAGTGGGCCTCTCCTGTCTTGCCCGCTGCACCCCTCAGCAGTGTATTTCAGTCAGTCTGCCTGTTCTTCTCCCCACTCTGTCTTGGGTGAATCCTCTCACCCCCGCCCCCAACACCTCTGGCCTACACTAGCTTGTATACATAAATAAATAAATCTTTTAAAAAAAAGTAATTGCAAATCAATGGTATATAATGAAAAAAAAGTAAACAAACTCAAAAGCAATCTTATATGAGGATATATTCTTTAGAAGATTTGATGTAATTTGTACCTTCTCTGGTTGTAGATTTTCTATCTCACTCAGTAGTATTGTGTTTTAATATTCCAACTTTATTAATGAAGAATCTGAAATGCTATTTAAAATTGCAAGTCAACTAGGAATTGTAGCATTTCTTTTTAGGTTTTAAAACAAGCTTTGTAATTTTTTTGTTAGTCTTGATTTAAAATAATTTGTCTAGAATAAGATTACCTTGCATATCAGGAAATACTAATTAGGTTTCCTCTTTGTGTCTTACACTCTTTTACCTAGTTACTGGTTACAGGTAAATGCCGTATTAGGGACTTAGCTAAAAGATGTCATGCATATACTCCAAAACTAGAGACAATTAAAAAATTGATTGAGTTCAGTGATGATTTTCTTAAAGTAGTTTTGCCATTTATTTCATATTATTTTTAAAAAATCTCCCATTCTTTAAGAAAGTTTATAGTAGTACTTTGTGGATGAAAGTACCCTAGGAAAGAAGTGAGAATATTGTGCATAATAATCAAAAAGGTTGGAAAAAGAGATCAACAGGTAAACCATCAAGTAGATAACTCGTAAGTGTTCACAGTCTGAAACCTACTTATTTAGAAGACTGACCCCTCTTTGTATAATTGAAATACACAGATTAAGCTACTTTGTATTGGCAGCTTATTGTTAATTTTTAAAAGCTGATTTTTGTCACCTCTGTTAAAATACTGGATTTTTATTTCTAGTTTTATTTGAGTATATTGAAGTTCACTTGACTCAGTGACCTTGTGTATATTAAAGTGGCTATTTAACAAGTCATAATTTTACTTGCACTATAACTTGTGAAATTAAAAAGATTATCTTAAAAAATCATTATCTTAAAAATACTGTTGCTCTGTATATTATTTGGCCAATTTTTTAAATTGCCACCCATGCTGTTCATGAACTAGAGAAGTGATTACTTCTCTATTTTCTTAATATATGGCTTTATAAGTAGATGTTTAGCTGGATTCTTAAAATTTGTTTGGTTTATTATCCTAAAGACAGAATTAAAATAAATGTGGCTTTTGCAATGAATAGCTGCAGTTGACTAGGTTCTTATTACAGTTTCATTCCTGCTAACTTACCCCCTAGTATTTACTATTATGTCTTTCCTCTTAATGATTATTTTATTTGCTTTTAGGTATGTCTTCAGGTTTTTACTTATTGGGGAAAGATGTACTAAATAAAAAGTAATTATGAAAAGTTACAATTAAAGTATAATTAAGGATTATGGAAGCAAAATTAAATTTTGAGAAGCTTATTATTTTGGTTTAGAATTATAGAAATCATGTACATCATCTGTTTCATGTAAATTTTTTCTGCTCAAGTGAACCTTCCAATATGAGTGTTATTTTAATTTCTAGCTTGTTAAAACTAACTAGGCAGTTCTCTAAACCCTTGAAGTGTATCCATTCTTTCTTTTCTGCTTGCTTTACTAATGACTTCCCTGTCCTCTCCCAAAACATCTTACTTCTCCCATCTTTTGGTTTGGTTGATGTACGTGAAATGTGAATACAGACGGAGGCCTTTATGTTATAGAGCATCATTCAGTGAAAAACTCTTCCAGAGGACCAGAGCAGCAGGACGTGCATCAAGGTATCTAGAGTTTGTGGAAGCCTTAAGTATTAAGGGGCTAGGTTGATGCAGCTAAATTGTATAGTCTTTTATTGGTAACTAGATTAAGGAAGTATGTTAATAATTCGGAATAGATGGTTAGATAAAATAGATGTTAATTTTGACTGTTAATATCACACAGTAAACCATCAAATATCAATATACACAGCAAAATTTTACATAGGTGAAATCCCAAATACATAAAATATATTTTATAGGTAAGTGAACCTCAACTTTTTATTTCTGCTCCAAGGTGCTATCAATCATCACAATGCTAGTAAGTGTTGTGTGAGAATAAGTTCATAATTTACTGTAGTGAAGAGCATTGTAGTTTGCTTCCCTGTAGTAATTCTGTGACCCCCTCCAGTGTAGTACTCACTGCTCTAGCTCCTTTTTGAATGTCACTTTTTAAAGATGTATTTTGTTCCTAATAAGCTTAGATATTTTATTACCTTAATTCTGCATTTGGGATTCAGTGCAGTTTTAGTGTCTGCCCAAAGAAGAATAAAGGTGTAATTAATCTTGAAATTGCTTCATGCAAAGCCATGCTTCTTTGCCTATGGTACTTGTCCTTTGCCTCCTTACTGTGACTCCCTCTTAGTAAGGCTCTACTACATCTGAACTAGTGTAGAAACTGGGATAATCAAAATTGCTTTCTTCATGTTACCATCTTTCTGTAGTTAATAGCATATATTTAGTTCACTGTGTATTTTATTATTTAGTATGTAACTTTAAATTGAAATTCCTCTCTCATCTATCTATCCCCTTTTGGTAGTTGACATTTGAAAATTTTATTTTGAATAAAAGTATTTTATTTTGAATAAAAGTATTTTATTTTGAATAAAAGTATTTTTTATTTTTTATTTTTGAATAAAAGTATTTTATTTTGAATAAAAGTATTTTATTTATAAAATAAAATAAAATTTTATTTTACTTTTTATGAAACTAAACTTTAACTATGAAAATTAAGTTACATTTCTATCTTGAGTAAAAAGATAAATATTAAAAATTCATAATTAGTTGCTTATTTTAAAGACAGTTAATTCATTACTTTTGTCTTTGATATTAGTACTTAGAATTATGTAAAATTATGGACAAACAGTTCTCATTTTGTAATTTATTCTTTTTTTTTAGGAGCGGGGGGTTCTTCCAGTACCATTTCATTTGGTTACTAAAAATTTAATATACTTGGGTTTTCTTTTTTATAAAGAAATTAATTTTAACACTGGCTTTACATTTAGAATCAACGTTTATTATCTGACTTTTAGCAAAATGACTATGTATTCCATCAGTATAACCCCCGTGACATTTGCCATGCTGGGAAATCTAAATAAGTCGTGATTGTACCTGAACAATCTGCATCTTTTTATCTTCTGTCTCAGCCAAAACTTAGATATGCACAGGGCAATAGCATGACTAGAATATATCCAAGACTCCAGAAAGGTTTTATAAAAAAAGATCCATGGAAGTTGGTCAGCTTCATTCCGCCATAATAGTCAGTGTGCTTATGGGCCTCTGATCTAAATATTATTTAAATATTGTTTTCTAGCAGAGATCTTCATGGACCAGATGCAGTTTATTATGGAGATCTTTTATATCTTGTGTGGACTATTCTCTTAAATATGTTTTTAAATTAATGTGTTGATTTGCTTCTAGGATTCTTAACCGCTCCACTTCTGTCACAAGAAACAAGCCAAAACAAACTATGGAATGTGAAAAGAGGTATAAAGATATCTTAGTCCTTTAATTTAATGTTTTATAAAGCGGTTCTCATACATAGATATTAACTGAGTAAATGACATAGATTCAGTATAAATAGATAGTTTAAAGAGGGAATACATTATAGTATAAGCTAAATTTACTTTTGATAAGAAGAAATAAATGCTGATTTGATCTTTTTTTGTTTATACCTACATTTTGATGCAATGATAGTCATTTTATTCATTTATTAATTCAAAAGACATTATTGTATTTCTATTGCTATCAGGAATAATGTGTTTCTTCATCATTGTGTTTATATTTTATTCACTTTTTGATTTTTTTTCAATTGGGATTTACTAAATTGTTTGAGATGCATACATGGTCTTAAGTATACATATATGAATTCCAGAGAATTAGAAGACCTTCAGAGCTTCAATTTATTCTTCTTGATGGCTTGGAAATTTGAATAAGATTAAACTTGAGACATTCCTCTGGGAGTGTAAGGCTACAAAGCTGGTTTGTGGGTATAGAAATATCAATGCATACAGAATGACTGACATTTATTAAATGCTTGTTCTATGTGTTCTGTTTTGAGTTGATTAGATGTACTATCTTTTCTTATTTCAGTCCCAAAACAATTAATTTTATTTTTTGTATAAATTTGCCAGTCATTTACTATTCTATGTAACTTTGGAGGTATGTTTTTACTCCTCCTACATGCTTCACTCACCCTCCTCTCGACCTCCCTTGCCAATGTCCTATTCCTTTCTTTTCCTTCCCCATCCTCCATGCTCCCTCTGGTAAACAACATATTTTTCACAGAGTCTAAGAATTATTTTTGCTGTGCTTTTTCAGGATATGTTTTTTGGTTACGTATAGTCCACGGATAAGTTGAACCATACAATTTCTGTTTTTTTACTTTCTGACTTATTTAGGTATTGTGTTGAATCTGTAAATTGCTTGAGGTGATAAGGTTGTTTTTTTTTTTAAACTTTTGCACTTTTAGTATGGCCATTTTAATGATGTTTATCATTTCCATTTCTTTTTATCTTATATTTTCTTTATCAGAGTCTTGTAGTTTTCAGTGCATGGGTCCTTTAACAACTTTGTTAAGTTTACTCTCAGGTATTTCATTCTTTTTGGTGCAATTGTAAACTGGATTTTTTAAAAAAAGTTCTCTTTCTTCTGGTTCATTGTTTGCATAAAGAAACAAAACTGAACTATATTTATTCATTTTTAAAAAAGATTTATTTATTTATGCATACAGGAACTGGGGTGTAGGCCAGATATGGGGGGGAGTAAGAAGATTCACCAGAGACAGAGCGGGGAACAGAACAAGCAGATCGACTGAAGAACACTGCTGAGGGGAGCAGAGGGCGAGGCAGGAGAGGTCTGCTGCACCATGTGGGAATCTCCCTGGCTGGGGATTGAACTCGTGCTCCAGTGGCTGTGGATAGCTTCATAGGCTGAGATTTAACCGGTTGCGCCACCAGGGAGGCCCTATATACATTGATTTTGTATCATTCCACTTCACTGTATTCACTACTTTTAATAGTTTTTCGGTAGAATTTTTTGGGTCCTTTATGTATATAATCATATCTGTGAACAGTGATAGTTTTACTTATTTTCCAATGTGGATTCCTTTTATATATTTCTCTTGCCTAATTTCTCTAGCTAGGACTTCCAATGCTATATTGAACAGTAGTGGTGAAAATAGACATCATTGTTTTGTACCCAATCTTAGAAATGCTTGAACAGGTCCACTTTTCCCCCCATTTTATGTAGAGCTTTTATCATAAAACTCTCACTGTATAATCTTTTCAAATACTTTTTTGGCATCTGTTGAAATGATTTTGTGATTTTTTCATTTTGTTTATATAGTGAATGGCATTGATTGATTTGCATATGTTGAACCAGCCACACACTCCTTGGATGAAATCTATGTTATCATGGATGACTTTCCTAATATGTTGCTGTATTTGGATTGTTAGGATATTGTTGAGGATTTTGCATCTATATTCTTCAGGGATATTTGCCTGTAGTTTTCTTTTTCTGTATGGTCCTTGTTTTTGGCATCAGAGTAATGTTAGCTTCATAGAATGTGCTAGGGAGCTTTCCGTCCTGTTAGATGTTCTTGAAGAGTTTGAGTAGGTTAGGTATTCGGTCCTCTTTGAAGGTTTAGTAGAATTCACTGGAGAAGCCATGTGTTCCTGGGTTTTTGTACTTAGGTAGATTTTTCATACCTTTTCAGTTTCTGCACTTGTGACTGGACTATTTCGTCATGGTTCGGTCTTGGAAGGTTGTATGAATCTAAAAATTTGCCCATTTCTTCTAGGTTGTTCAGTTTGTTTGCATAGGGCCATCCATAGTAGGTTCTTATGATTTTTTATAGTTCTGCAGCATTTGTTGTAATTTCACCATTTAAAAAAAATTTCCTGATTCTGTTTATTTTGGGTTTTCTCTCTTTTCTTTGTGAGCCTAGCTTAGGGTTTGTCAGTTTTGGATACTATTTCAAAACTAGCTTTTGGTTTCATTGATCTTTTCGATGGTCTTTTTGAATTCCATTTCATTTTTTTCTGCTATAATTTTTATTATTTCCTTCCATTTACTGATTTTTTTTTTTGATTCATTTGTTCTTTTTCTAGTTCCTTCACTGGCTGAGTTAGATTGTTTGCGATTTCTCTTGTTACTTGTTTTTTTTAAAAAAAGTGGGCTTGTACTGCTGTGTAATTCCCTCTGGTATATCATAATCAATCTGGTAGGTTTTCTCTGCATTTTTGTATAAGTATCCAACTACTTTTTAATTTCTTTTTTGATATCTTCATTGACCCAGGAGTTTTTCAGAAACCTTTTGTTTAATATGCACATGTTTTGTTTATTCTGGGATTCTTTTTGTAATTAATTTCTAGATTTATACCATTGCGATCTGAGGAGATGCTTGTTTTAATTACTGTTAACATTATATATTCTTAGACATATTTTCTGTTCCAGCATGTAATCTATGCTTGAGAATGTCCAACATGCACTTAAGAATGTGTATTCTTTTGTAATCCTTTCTTTTGGGATAAAAGGCTCCATAAATGTCTATTAAGCCTATCCGGTGCACTACTTCATTTAAGACCTTCATTAAGGCCTAACTTTATGTCTCGTTGATGTATCTCTTATGTCAGTGGTGTAATATAGTTTCTGGCAATAACTGTGATTTTCAATATGTTGTTTTAGGTCTGTTATTAGTTGCTTTATATAACTAGGTGCCCTTGTATTAGGTGCATAAATATAATGACAATTGTATCTTAACTGTTGAATTGTTCCTTGATCATTATGTAGTATACATCTTTGTACCTGGTTACCTTTTTGACTCAAAATCAGATACTAGAATAGCAGTTTCTGCTTTTCTATCTGCATTATTAGCTCGTAATAACTTGCTACAACCTTTTATTTTGTTTTCGTCTTAGGGTTTTAAGTAGGTTTCTTGTAAATAGTGTATAGATGGTGAACACTTTTTAACCCAATTTTCCATTCTGTACCTTTTAATTGGTGAGTTCAGGCCATTCATAAGTAGGGTGATTATTGATATGTAGGGATTATTTACTGTCATTGTGTTTTTGATTATTTTATTTTTCTGTTGTTTCTTTTTCTATTTGTTTCTCTCTTTCATTTGGGTGGTTTTCTCTGGTGATTTCTCTCCTGACTGTGATCCCCTCTTCCTCCTTCCCCTCCTTCCCTGCAGCAAGCCATCATCCTCTGTGTAAATCCTCCGTGGAAAAGCACTGAGACTGTTGGGGAACTTCTGAATCTTTCTTTGAGCAAATTTATTTTCTGTAGTTGTGTTCAGGGGAGAAGGTGATCCAAACCTGTCTTCTGCCATGTTGTGGCTAAAGACCTAGATGTATTATCTTATTAATCCTCGTAACAACTCCATGAAGTTACTACTGTTATTCACATTTACAGGTTAGAAAATTGAGACTCACTAATAACCATAATTTGTTCAAGATTATACAACAAGGAAGTGACACAGTGAGGATTCAAAGTCAGGTTGTCTGGCTCTAGAATTTGAAATTTTAACATGTGTTAACAAAAAAACTCTTTGGTTCGTTTAGGTATACACGCCCCCTCATTTCTTTTCCTATATACTAAACTGATCTTATTTTTCCTAAATCCAATTCTTCTTATGTAGTCCTCTATGTGAATGTGTCACTACTTACATAGTCATCCAAGCCAGCAACTTTGGAATCATCAGAAACTCCTTTCTGTTATACACTCCTCCTAATCCTACAATCATAGAAAATTACAGCTTCTTAACATTACTGACATCTATCCCAGCCTCTTCATTCTTATTACAGTTGGGTTAATTTACCGTTTCCCACCTAGATTAGTGCAACAGCCCTTGGACATATCTTCTTTGCCTTTAAATCTGCCTAATGCACTGATGTAAGAGTGATGGTTCGAAAACAAAAATTTAACTGTGTGCTGCTCTTCCTCTCTTCCTGGTTAGCTGTCAAGCAATACTGGTTTCTACTGAATCTTAATACAGCAGGCATTCCTCACCTTTCAAGCCTTTTGCCTATGTCTAGAATGATTTACCCCAGATAACCGTATAGTTTATTCCCTTGCCTTTCAGGTTTCTCCTTAAATGTCACTTCACCAAAGAGTTGCCTGAAAAACTTACATGCCTCATCCATGCTTTTTCTCCCTTTTCTCTTACTTTGTTATATTTTTCTCCCCAGAACTTAATGCTGTCTGATGTTTGAAATGTATACCTTTTTACCACCTGACATTGTGAATGTATTCATCCTTAGGTATATTGTTTGTCATGCTCTTCCTTCCACTCTGTATGCACACGACAATATTGGTGTTATCAGTTATTAAGAAAAGACTTGAAATCTCCAATGCTAATTGTCAGTTTGTCTTTTACCTTAAAGTTCTGTCATTTTTCTTTCATTTACTCTGGAAGCATTCTGTCATTTTTCCTTCATGTATTTTGAAGGTTTTATTAGATTCGTAAATTTTTAGGATTTTAAATTTCCTCTTGGTGAATGTATACCGTTGTCATTATGGAAATGACTTATTTTCTAGAAATTTTCTTTGCATGCATACCTACTTTCATGATATCAATATAATCACCCTAACTTTCCCTTGGTTAGTGTTAATGTGTTATATTTTTTCCATCATTTTATTTTTTTTTGAGCTTTATTTTCATTTATTGATGCACACAAGATTTGGGGTATAGGCCAGAGGTGCGGGGGGTGAGAGGATTCATCAGAGACAGAGTGGCGAGCAGAACAGGCGGATCTACTGAAATACACTGCTGAGGGGTGCAGTGGGCGAGACAGGAGACGTCTGCTGCACCATGTGGGTTAGCTCCCTGGCTGGGGATCGAAATTGTGCTGCAGTGGCTGTGGGTAGCTTCATAGTGCTGAGACTCAGCCCCTTGCGGCCCAGGGAGGCCCTCCATCATTTTATTTTTAACCTATTTGTGTTCTTAAGGACAAAGTGGGTTTCTTGTAGTGTATGATAGCATCTTTCTTTATTGGATCTAACAATTCTTATGTTTAATTGCATTATGAAGATAGTTTACATTTAATATAAGTGTTGGTGTTCATTAAAGCTACCATCTTGTTAGGTGTTTAATTTTTGTCCTATCTTTTATATGTACTTATCTTTCTTCTTTTTCTATCTTTTGACTTATATTTTCAAATTTCTATTTATCGCCATATTAGCTAAAATTTTTTGTTAATAGTTGTTTTAGGTCTTTTTTTTAAAAAAACATCTTTATTTATTTATTTCTATTTTTTAATATATATTTTTATTGTTATGTCTTTTACATTTTCTATTTTCCTTGTGTAGCCCACCACCAATTCACCCGTGATCCATCTCCATGGTCCCTTGTACTCTTTTCTATTCCATTTTGTGCCCTTTTCCTCCCCACCGCCTTCCCCCCCCTGCTGATTGTCTCTCTCCTATTTGGTTTCCTTATAGTCCTGTTATAAGTGAAACCATTCGATATTTTTCTCTTTCTTTCTGGCTTATTTCACTGAGTATGATCCCCTCTAATTCCATCCATGTCGCTGCAAATTGCATGTGTTTATCTTCTTTGAATGCTGAATAGTATTCCACTGTGTATATGTACCACATCTTCTTGATCCAATCATCTGTTTTTGGACATCTGGGTTGCTTCCATACCTTTGCTATTGTGAACAGTGCCGCAATTAACATAACGGGTGCATGTATCCTTTCGGATTAGTGTTTTTGTGTCCTTTGGGTAAATTCCCAAAAGTGGGATTGCTGGGTCGTATGGAAACTCCATGTTGAGCAGTTTGAGGAATCGCCATACAGCTTTCCATAGTGGTTGGACCAGTTCACATTCCCACCAGCAGTGTAGAAGAGTTCCTTTTTCTCCACATCCTTTCCAGCATTTGTTGTTGCCTGTATT